>JAADXH010000559.1:0-20208 GCA_023337595.1 Globisporangium camurandrum
ACAGAGATCGTACCCAACGGCGCAAACCATTTGGTTTGAAGACAGGACACCACAACCACTTACGGAACCAAGAGACACTCCGACACAGCAGCAACGCAACACCACTCTCTGGTCTGGCTCGCGCCTTTCGTTTCTCGTCGTTACGCTCGCCTTGGCGTTGCGAATTAAACACCAACCCTTTTTATCAACAATCGGCTCTGTTTTTGTAACCACATTATTTACTCCACCTCCATTTGACAGATTTCTATTTTCGTATCCACACAAAATTTATGTCGAATTGATTCTGTACGTTGTGTGTGTTTCTGCTTTGTCGCAATGCTGAATGTAATCATAATGTACGCTTCTGAAGCGCGATCGCACTTTTCACTCAGTCGCGTAAAATCGCATGCACAACTTCGCATGACCGAGTGAATTTTGCAACAAAATCAATGTTGTAATGTAGCCAAAAGTCACCATTTGGCTGCATCAAGGACGCATCAACACGACCAAGAACACCACGATCAGTGCGATGGCGGACGCTCCTCCAAGCGCCCCTGCAGCTCGCGCAACGAGCCCTGTCATCAGCCCGAAGCGCATTGGGTCAAGCAATGCCGGTGGCATGAGCACCAGGCGCCTCGACTCGGGGTCAAAGCCATCCGGCAGCGCCAAGACGCGATCGGGTCACCGTCGTCCCAAGTCGCAAAAGATGACGGTCCGTCAGTTCATCCACCTCCTCCGTCGCATCGCCGTGCTTGCAGCAGCAGTGGCCTACATGGTGTCGTCGATCCGCGCGTCGATCGGGGTCGCGAACGTGCTGCGCGGGACCAAGAACGTCGCAATGGACTTCCGGTCGGACGACACGACTGTGATCGGCAAGTGGCTCGGCACAGGCAAGATCCGTGACAGTCCACTCGTGATGCAATTGCTTGGGAACTCGACCAAGTCACGGAACGAGACGATGTATCTCGACAACAATCGCACGTCGCTCGTCGAGTGTGAAAACCAAGCGATCAACAAACGGATCTACGACAACTTGCTCAATCGACTCGCGTGGAGCTCCGTCGTGCGCGACACGGCGTTCAACTTTACGTTCTTCCAGAATATCGACATGGTTATGCCGGTGATCGACTGTTCGTTCACTGCGACTGCCCGTGGCGACCCGACGCTCACGCGGACGTTCTACTTGGCGCGCAACAAGACCAACACTGAAGACATTTACTTGTTCACGTCCCGGTTCTCGATGCAAGATTATATCGTCCCAGACCAGAACGAAAAAGGACCGGTCGGTGTCTCAATGTTCACGGTCTTTAACGACATGGCGACGACGGACATTCGATATTACTTCTCCGGTGCGTTTGGGTACCCGTTCGACCTCGCACGGTTTGAAGTCTTGACGCCACTTGGGATCACTGAAGACGGGTACTGGAGCATGGAGACCGTACCGAAGAACCGGACGCTCGAAGCCTCGCGCCAGATCCTCACGACGCGCCGGACGGGCTTCTACGTTGGCGCACCGACGAATCAGATCAACGCGAAGCACCAGCATTGGTTATTGGACACGAACATGCTCGAGCTCGTGAGCAAGTGGAACTGGCAAGGTCAGGCCATCCTGCGCGACTCGTGGGCGTGGGCGCATCTGCTCCATCTGTTGTTTGCGCTCGATTCGCTATTCAATCTGTGTCTGTTGTTCTTGGTCATGTACCGTAACTTTCGTGCTGGGAAAATCTGGATCGGCGATGCGTTCGTGTCCGTGTCGACGACGCTCGTGCAGCGCGGCGTGTTGATTGTCATCACGTGGGTCATCAATGCGTACTGGACACTCCTGGAATTTAGTCTCGCGACAGCGAACGACGTCTCGGGTGCGCAGCAAATCTTTGTCTACCCCGAGATCATCCACGCAGACCTCATGACGCTGTACTTTTGCGTCTTGAGCGTCGTGGGGTACGCACTGCGTGAGAAAGTCGACCCTGCGCTTGCGATGCTCGTGTTTGAAATCGCGTTTGCGATCCGCGTGGACTTTATCAAGTGGTTCCCGAGTCTCGTCACGCTGCTCACGGACGTTGCGTACGCGGACAAAGCACTAGCAGTCGTCCAAGTGAGCAAAACCGTTGCGTTCTCGTCCCCAATGCGATTCTGGACGGTCCACAAACTCCCCGACATTCCACTCACTGTCCTATTTGCACCCGAGTTCTCGATCTGCGCGGCTGTCGGTGTCATGGTCGTCTTCACGCTCGCGCGCAAAATCTACATGCTCTACCACCCCGAGACGCTCCACGTGCAGCGCATGACGGACTTTAGCGAGGACGAGCAGTCGTTGTTGGCGCAGAAGCGGACGCTCACGCTGTTTGAGATCGCAACTGGCGCAGCGCTGCAAAATCGCTACGGCGTCGTCTCGGACTACGACAACTGCTGGTATATCAAAGGCATGAAATACGCATCAGCCGACGGAATCTACTGCAACGGCTACATCATTGCGAACGGCAAGTTCCTCATTGCAACGGCCGATTTGATCTCGCTGGTGCTCATGAAAGTCGTGCGCTACCGTTTTCGGAACGTCTACGTGTATGAAGTCGACGGCAGCACGGCGAACCAGCGCGCGAAGCTCGTGTACCCGCATACGCTCTCGTGGACGGATTTGGCGCATGTCAACATCAGCGTGTTGTCGTAAGGCGGGCGAGCGGGAGTGTATGTGAACAAGTGAGAGAAAGCAGCAGTGAGCAAGTCTGCTAGCGGGTTACGTTTCTTATGCTTTTTCATGAGGTTACTGTACCTCCACATCTCATTCCACAAGAATACAGTAATATATATTTTGCTTACAGATATCAAACTTATCATGCTGGGCATTATGAATACAACAGTAGTACAGTAATGCTGTATTCTCAAACGTTAAGCAACTTAGATATCGCTAAATAAATTATGTGCAGATAATCGAGAGGTCACGTCAAGATTAAATAAACAAAGGTTTATTAAATCCACCATTGCCCGAAAGAACGAAATCTCATTATCGAAAATCCACCATGCTGTACCTACGGCATGCGAGGAAAGACGCCTCATTTACAGTTTGCATGGTGCGTACACATTGCACGCCTGTTTTTGCAAAATCGTGATCTGACTATTTCGTGGCATCGAAAATCGGGACAACATGCTAGCCTCTGGATGTTGTACTTTATTGAAATGGAACGGTTTTGAGCGGTTTGTGTGGACAATACAACATTTCACAAATGGCCTTTTATCAAGAGCCAGCTCGTGAACTCAAATTGGCACTCGACGGTGATTCTCAGAAACAACAACACAACATGACGACCAATGACGGTAATGCTCAACAACAACAACACATTATCTGTAGACACATGACGGTATAACTCACTCGAGAAAGGACGAACACAAGTGCATAAACCGCAACTTCATTCGCACTTGACATGTGCTACTGATTGGCAAACTTAACAACTACATGCATCGCTTCTTACTACTGTGTGCAAACATTTCAAATGCTGACCACTTGCTCTGCACCACCAAACACGCAGACACAACTCGATCCTTCCGTGCGTCCCTCGACGCTGTCAACTACGCTACTGTTCGTAGACTTGTTGCGCTCGCTACTGCCTGATTTGTTGTGCTTCCTGCTGGACGACGTGTTTCGCGCGCTGCTGGTCATGCTGCGGCTTTTGCTGCTCGCTGTGGTAAATGTACTGCCACTTCCGCTGATCTCAACAATATCACGCAACATGGCCGAGCGCACACGACCGTCCATAGCTATTGCGCACACGCGGCGCTCTTATGCGTGCGTTATGCGTCGCGTTGGTGTGTGTGTGTCTACTCGGCAGGAAAGAGGAGCAAGCGGTGCCGTTGTTCGAGCAGTAACATGCTTGAGTTTGTGTGTGGCAAGCCGGACAGAAGTACTTGGTGCTTCGGCGTTCCGCAACTGTGGCCATAAGCACCAACCACAATTTGATCTCGCGCGAGATGTTGGTAGTCAGGACATTCATCTTGAGCCTGCTCGGCAGCACCGGGCGCAACTGCACTTTGTGGTTTTCGTTCTAGAGTAGATCATAGGCATATTAAAAACAAATCAGTAGCAAAATTGCAGTAGTATTGTACATAGCACTCAACGCACCTGTCCTGAGGAATCGTGTTGCATACGAGACAGTAGCTGAAGCCGCAGCTTCTACTCGTCCTTGGCGTTGGCGAAAGCCGTTTCACTCATTTGCTTCTTTGTCATGCGGTAGAAAATGTAGGAGTTTACAACAGCCATGCCCACCAGTCCGAGGAAGCGAGAGAGATAGAGTTTCGGGAAGACCATTGCCTGTTGTAACAAGTAGCGTTGTAGGCGAAGCTGGTTGTGGACGTCAACCCAAACCATCCATCGTCTAAAGTCCTTCACGATGGATTAGCAAGGGACAGACATCTTTCGTCCGCCTAGTAGCTTTCGCTCTATAGTGTACGCAAGAACATGTAGCACACACACCAACTAAGTAGTTGGTATGTAGACGACACAGCGTTATTCACAAAGCAAATGCACACAAACGCACCTCACGTGGCCGTCGCTCGGCTCCCTCCCAGTCGCGAGCACTTGAACATGTCGATTGTCCCACCACAGACATGCCGTTGACGTGCCATGCTTAATCACATTCGGACTTGGGTGGTTCATATCCATGATCGCTGCAACGAGCCCCAGACGCTGCGGCATGATAGCGCCGACCGTATAGAACCGGTCGGTCACGACCACGCGAAACAGACACATGTTTCTTCCGACTTTGCGTGTGGTCGCATGACGCAGTAGATTTCAGGTTTAAGATCCGAAACATTCAACATCAAAATAAATACATGTCGTCAGATACGACATGATAATTTTGAGTATACAAGATCACCTCCACTACCTTGAAATACCCTGTATCTATGCAAAAACGCAATAAACAATGGAAGACTACGAGCAGCATACATATGAACACAAGCAATGCATTGGAGGCAGTA
The DNA here is from genome assembly GCA_023337595.1 of Globisporangium camurandrum. Lineage (NCBI taxonomy): Eukaryota > Oomycota > Peronosporomycetes > Pythiales > Pythiaceae > Globisporangium > Globisporangium camurandrum. The sequence goes on from JAADXH010000559.1 coordinate 4,951, forward strand.
CGCCGACTTTGCTTAAGTCATAATAAGCTTTGTACCCCCACCTTTGTGATTTGACATTAAGGTACTGACGAGTAACGTTGTAGTGCGATCTCGTGGAAAATGCTACCTCATCAAACGATAGCTCTGAATCATCGGTCCTACCAAACTGGAACGTATGCCGTAGGCAATCAACGACTTTCCGGGTACATCTCGTGTGTCATCATTTCCTTCTTCGCTTCCGCGAGCATGATCTCGTCCTTTGTTCATCTGTCAGTCTCTCGATTTTTAAACATCCGGTCAGCTCGTGCAATCAAATCCTGGCGCGCGTAAAAATTCATCTCTCAAGCAATCTTCCGCCAATTGTTCTGCAGCAAAAAGAACAAACACAGCACAAGTGGCGAGTGGGCATGTGACAGCGGCCAGCGTCACGTTGCAGTCAAGGGTAACGCTCGTCATGTGTGAAGGTGCTTGGATCTATTGACAACGCAAAGAACTTACATCAATTTGTAACATCATCTTCCAAATAATATGCAGGTTGTACGACTAATTGTGTGCTATCCGACGAAACGCACTCGACGAAGTCGATCCAACTAGGCTGACAGATCTTGGCGACGCGCGCGAGGTCACGGTGTCCTTTCGTCGTCGGTATCGGATAATGCAGCCCGCTCGATCTCTATCGTTTCGACAAAGTCCTCCGAAACATCGTTGCCGTCATCCACGGCATCCTGGTAGAAGATTCGGTCAATCCATGGCTCCAACCCAATGCCCTCGTCGTCCGAGTCAAGGATTTGGTAGTCATTGTCATCGTCCTCGCTGCGATAAGGCGTCGGCAGTGTCGCATTGGCAGCAGCAGCGGGACGACGAGTCGGAGTGACGTCGATGCGCTGGAAAACGGCTTCAGTCGCCGCTCGGGCGCGTGCCAGTGCGTTGCGAAAATGATCGCATCCACGCAGTTCCGCTTCGTTAATTACATCGCGTTCGACTGCAGGCAAGCAGGAAACTAGCCTGCTTGACCTCATCAGTGACTGCACCACGCGCCAGAGTTTTTGTAGACTTTTCGTGTGTAGGTTTGGCCGCCGCCTTCGGCTTTGTGTGTGTCTTGGCCTGTGCGCGCGAGTTTGCGTGTGCTTGTTGAAGTGCGTGGCAGTGGTGGAGACGTTGCCTTCGAGCGGTACAATAGCAAGTAGTGCTCGGGGCGATGTTGCCGACAATTCGCTTGGCGGCGACGATGCGGTTAATCGAGATGGAGCTTGATCAACAAGTGCCGTCATCGATGTTGTACGCTCAACATAGGTCTGCAACGCTAAGGCAGCTTTAGCAGATGAAACCGTGGTGCTACAGGAGGCACCATCTACAAAATAGCGCGAGGGGTTGACGCGCTGTTCGACTGCGCACATGTGGTCGTCCTGTCGTCGTCTTGCGAGTCGTATTGTGAAGTGTTCGGTAGCTGTGTGTCTTTGTGAACGAGTTGCTTTCTGAGCGTTCGCGTGGGCTGCAGCCTTCCCCACCTCTCTCGACGTAGTACTTGATTTCGTTACTTCAAGCACTTCAAGCACTTCACGCTTGCGTGCTGCAGCCAAGGTCGCAACGACATGCGCCTTGAGGCTCGTCGGCCATTTCGATGTGTGTATGTGCGCAAACCGTACGATGTATGCGCATGCACAAGAACTTTCCCTTTTTCTGCATGAGAGTTGCACTTGACGTGTGCATATGTACAAAAAAGTAAACCCAATTTTGGTAAGTTAGAAACGATAAGCTACTACTATTAAATTGCTTATTCATGCCATTGCGTGTAAAACAAGTCGTACGTATAATATGCTGATGTTTGCATGTTTATTGTTGCAACGGTGGGTTAGTACATTCTGGACAGCTATTGTAACTTAGACAACTGCACCTTTCAGGTGTATTCTAACAGTACTACACAGTAGAAACTACTCAATTTTGCTACCACGACGTGAAACGATAGGCGCGAGCCAGTCCGGAGATTGGTGATGAATTTCTGCTGTGTTGTTGTTGTTGTTAATGTGTATGCCGAAACCAACGGATAAGTACGTTATTGAAAAGAGACTTTGGCTTGATAAACGATCAACATAATTGCAAGTTGTTTTGAACTGCGACATTTCCCTTGACGAAAAGTCGTTTTGTTCCGTGTTTTCTTCAGTTCATAATTAAATCTGAGGTTTGCATTTGTGTTACCTTGTCCTGCTCTACCACAATACATTTTCATATCTCTTTCACAGCTTGCATGAAACATCGTATCTTGATGATAGCAGATCCCACCGATTAAACTCGTATTCAGTCCGTATCCAACTCGGCGTCACTCCCACCGCGATGTGGATGGGGCGACAGTGCACTTGCATGCTCCGTGTCATAACCCTCGACATCGACAATCTCATCGAGCTTCGAGTGGAACCGCGTGCGGTACGGTCCTGGGGCCATCGCTGAGATCCCGTCGGCGTCTTTGCGCAAGACCAGTGTCTTGATAACACGCTCGACGCGCTTTGCGATGCTCCACGTTTGGAGGATGTCAATGAGACCAATGTAATAGACTCCAGGACCAATCACGACCTCGGACGTCCGCAGACACTGCGTCGACTGCTTCGTGCGCGAATGTGAAGTTGTTGCTGCTGGCGCTGGCGGCCGTAGCTGCTGTGGCGGATGCACATAATAGCATACGTCCATGACGCCGAGCAAAAGCGAGTAGTCCGTGACGCCTTGGTCGCATAGAAAGTCACTATCGCGCTTGAGCTGTTGTACGAGCTGCACGCCTTCTTGCTTGCCGATACGGAGCTTGGACGTCAAGTCCATGTCTTTGAGCACGATGTTCGGTTCGTGGCGACCGCCACCGCCACCGATGCGGCTTCGACACTTGGTGTGTCGCGACGAACGGCGACTGCCGACGCGGAACGTCAGGTGGCAGTAGCGACACGTTGCTTCCGTGCCACGCGCGGGTTTTTGTGCATTGCGGTCAATCCACGAGCCTTTGATGTCGTAGCGCTGATGGATGATCGATGCTGCTGCGCTGTCGTGGGATTGCATCGACGCCTGCTGCTGCTGTTGTTGGGTGTCCAAGACGTTTTCCATCACGACAAAGTGCGTTGGCGTGCCGTACAGCTGGATGCAGTAGCTCCCAAAGAAGCGCGGGAGGAACGTGTGGCCGGTCCCGTTGTTCGGACGATCGCTTGCTGTCATTGCTGTCTGTGACGTCACGTACGCGACGTATGCGTCAAGGAAACTACTGAGGAGGAACTGGCTCTCGTGGTGCGCCAGCGACTTGACGACGAGACTCTTGTCGAGTGCATAAAACACGAACGCACCGCTTGCGCCTTCGCTCACGCGCGGTGTCGTGCACTGCGTGAGCGCCGTGACAAACGTGTCGTCGTCCATATGAAAAAACGCACGCAGGCGCGCGAACGTCCGTGGACGGAACGCAGTGAACTGACGAGAATCGGTCCTCCCTACTGGTCGACTCGTACTCTTGTTCCTACTACGCTCCACGCGACGCGCATCTGATTCGAGTGTGAACGTACACGCCGCACCGTCGCTGTCGTCGTCATCGTCACCGGTCGCGCCACCACCACTCCCGCTTGTTGGTACGCGTGCAGTCGTGCGTACGGCACGCGCAATGCCCTCGGTCGTACACGCGACGAGTTCCTGGAGCAGCGCGACGTTCAGTTGCGGTCGCCCCGCGTCGTCGTCCGAGTCGTCATCCGAGGCCTCACCACCGCTGCTGCTCTCGGCGTCAAGTGTTGCGATCGACGAGCGCCACTGCTGTTGGGACGCAGATGTGTGCTTGCGACGCTGCTGCTTGCGCTGCTTGGACCGCACTGCAGCGGCGCGCGGGCGCTTGTAGAGACACCACAGCACGAACGCGACGCTGCCGCGATACGACAGCAAGAACGCAAACAAGTCACTCAGCACTTGCACGTGCTGCTTCGACGTGGTGACGTACGACGCGCCGTAGACGCCCCACAGCAGCGTCGCGTACACGATCAACGTGACCGTGGTGAGAAAACCTTCGCGCAGCAACACGTGGCGCGTCTGGAGCGTCGCAGCGACGCCAACGCGGAAGCGACGAAGCGATACGATTGTGACAACCACGTTTGCGCTGATTGCAATTGCGACTGGCGCAACGACGAAGAGCCACACGCCACTGCGAGCGATCGAGGATGCGACAATGTCTTTGCGCGGCGCGCCGACCCAGCAAAAGGTGCTGACAGCGACTGGCGCGTCGAACGCTTGGGAGGCGGCCATGGCGGTTGCAGCAGCACTCGCAGTCGCGTGCGTAACAAGCTGGTACGTCCGTCGATTCAAACGTGGCGACGTGAACGGATCGGTCATCTATTGATTTGTAGAGGAGTAGTGAAGAGGAGTGAGGCGCGTTCGAATACGACGCGGATACGTACACACGAACGTACGAGGGCGTAGAGATCGAGCGCCATGCACAGCGTCCACGCCGTCGAGCACATGATGAGGTACTCGCGTACGATCGAGAGCTGTTGAGTAGCGTGTAGCAGTCAGGAGAGAGCGCGACAGACGCGTTTGTAAGCAGGAATAATGGCAGAGGAGGTAGCAAAACGGACGGACCCAGTGACAGGAGAGACCGTCGCCGACGCCTGCGCCGATGCGCTTCCACGCCGGTTCGAGCACGAACGAAAGCGCCAAGAGGAAGTCAAACGTTGCAAGATTTAATAGGAGAATGTGCATGTGACGTCGGTACCACTTGGTCGTGACGTACGTCGCAATCACGATCGAGCACATGACGAGCGACCCGACGGAGCCGAGCAGCAGGCCTGCGTTCATGTCCGTCGATGCTGCAATCGCGTCGCGGAATTGCAGGGCGCATGCACCAAGGACGAACGACAGTACGAGTGCACCAACTGACATGTAGATCTGTTTGTCCAACACAAACGACGGCCGCACGAGCTGCACGATGCTCCAGATCGCACCGTCCGCGCTCCAGACGCTCGATCGGTCGGGATTTGTGGTGTTTGGCGCCTGCGTACGCGCTGTGCTGGCGTCATGACGTACATTGCGGCTATCGTCGCTGTTGCCGTCGCCATGGCTCGGTCCATGCGTCGCACGATTGTTGTGTCCGTTAGCAGCTGCGACGGGCGACGACGTGTCTGTATCCATGGTCATGCGCTCCTGGAGATCAACGTTGTCGACGCCATCGCTGTTCACAACGAGTTTCAAGGCGCGTTCGTTGTCGTGTTCGCTGTTTTTCTCATTGCGTAGATCCGGCGTGACTCGGTGCGCGTCGCTCGACTTTGCATGCATATGTCGCTGTGGATGTTGGTGCTGCTTGCAGTCGCCACCATTTGCACCATCGGTCGAGTGCAACTGCACGTTGACGGAAGACAAACTCGAGCTTGGCGCTGTTGGATGTTGCTGCACTTGCATAGCATCACCTGGCATCTCGACTCACGGACGTTGTTGTCGTGAAAAGGCGTGAGTCATGCTGAAGTTGTTAACAACACGAGTGATCAATATGCTCAATTATATCAATAGCTTGATATGCGAAATGTACTATAGTTATTTTATTATCTTGGCAAACAATTCGGCAATCAAGCAACAACCGCACATATCCAAGATGCTGCTGCGCCCAACCCACTCGCTCGTGCAGCGCTCGACGCGCGCGCTGCGCCAGGTTCGTAGCATTCTCTCTCTATTTGCTGCACGAGCACCTCGCGTGTGATTTATTGTAGCAACTGCAACACCACGCCATGCATACTCATCGCAACAATGGTGCACGCATTGCTTGCTCTAGTCATCGCGCTTTGGCACCATGGCACCTAGCAGTAGCAGTAACAATGCTGGTGGCAGTGGCCCTACTGGCATGAGTCCACTCAGTAAAGGCGCACTGGGTCTTGCCGCTGTTTTTGGCGGCGGCTACGCTGCGGGCTACTTCTTTGGGCCACTACCGTCACTCGAAGACGTTGTCAAGTCGTTCACTGGTGGCAGCTCGACACCCACTGCCACGTACGACGGCGAGGTACATACTCTATATCGCTCATTCTTTCTCGTACACACACTTACACTCGCTTCTACGCAGCTCCTCGTGACCGACAAGGTGTTTTTCGACATTGGGATCAACGACGATTACGTTGGGAAGATCGTCATTGGCTTGTACGGCGACGTGCAACCGAAGACCGTTGCGAACTTTCGTGCACTCTGCACCGGCGAAAACGGCCGCAGTCGCTCTGGCGCAATGCTTCACTACAAACACTCGACGTTCCATCGCATCATCCCAAACTTCATGTCCGTGTTTAGAAACGGGCAGTTAGAAACTGGCTGCTAGCAATTATCTTTATTTACTCATGCTATCATACCAATAGGATCCAAGGTGGGGACTTTACGCTCCACAATGGACGTGGCGGCGAGTCGATCTACGGCAAACGGTTTGCCGATGAAGACTTGCGCGTCCCGCACGCCGGCGCGGGGACGTTGAGTATGGCAAACGCTGGTCCGAATTCGAATGGGAGTCAATTTTTCATTTGTACGGGCCCGACACCGTGGCTCGATGGCAAGCACGTCGTGTTTGGCCGCGTGTTGGAAGGCATGGACGTTGTCGAAGTTATTTCGAGCTGTGGCGCACGGTCCGGCAAACCATCGGCAAAAGTGAAAATCCTCGACTCGGGCGTGCTTGGTGGCGGTAGCGAAGATAAAGAGGATAAGGAGGATAAAGAGGATGGAGAAGGACCGACGCGGTTGACGCAAGAGGAGATGGTCGACCGCCTCGCATCGTTGCGGGAGATCGAGAGGAACTTTACTGCCAAGAAACAAGAGATTGATGCAGTGATGTTTGCGCAAGTCATGGCGGAGATCCAGCACGAGAAACGTCGACTGAAAGACGTGCTGAAACAAAAACAATGAGACGCGATAGGGACACCCTGGTGGTGATGGAGGGAGTTAGTTAAGATTGAAACACACACGAGAAAATCGGGTTGACTTGTCTTTATTGTTTTTGTAGCAAACCATTCGCTCTGCTTGCTGTCATTGTGGTACGGAGCACAAGTACAGGCATAAATGACTATACTTGAAATATATACAGCACAACTATATCTGCACAAAAGTGAACACTATTGTCATGTCATAGGTTGTCACGATTTAGCGACGTCTTTAATTGCAATACTGGAGGCAATTCGCACGTATAGTTGTACGTTTATGTAACCTTTGTGTAGTAATACACAACAAATCGTATGTTATACTTAGAAACAACGCTAGAAAATAGTAATTGGACTATACTCCATTTACTCTGTAGACGTCACAATATTCATAACATACAATGAGACAATCACTTCACGCTGCTGATACTTTAGTTTCATTTCTGTGGTGCTAATATTCGTGTCACACTGTCTCGCGCAGTGGTTTTTAATTTTGTCAGTATCTACTGCATTGCACAACCATTTAATAGCAAAACAAGGCTGAATATCTAAATGCCTTTTTGTTACAGTCGACAAATCACTTAGTGGATTTGCTTTTACGTTTACAACGCACGAACCAACAAGTTGCAAAGCTGTTTTACCTGAATTTGAAACTAACACGGAACTGTCGCCGTTGACGCTGTAACTGATGTAAAATAGTGTTGGATAAATGAAATTGTGTTTTTTATTGTACAACAATATGCAAATATAACTCCACGCAATAAACCTTATCATACCTTATCATTGGAGAACGACAATTTTTACTGGTAGGTTTGCAACAGTTTTGCACTTCAAGTTATAGTATTAAAAACAACACGTAATTTTCATTATATACACTTGTAGATGACGAAGTCTGCTGTAACTTGAATAATAACTGTATCGTACTATTTCAAATTGTATAGCTCAAAAATATGTATATATACACTACGCATAAAACGCTGCAATATTATGTCGCTATAGACGAAAACTTGTAATCGCAGTATTTGATGTAATTGCGTGCTTACGCCACTGGTTCTAATATCATAATATTTGAAAGACGCTCCAACGTATTGTTCATTCGTGAGTTTAGTCCGAAGGTAAGTTCAACAAAGATTATATACGTAGGCTGCAAAAGCAACTTTGGAACCTCGATACTCGAAAGAATCACGACTTCAGTTTATTGACGTGTAAATACATACAATACATCATCATTTTGTAGAGTATTTTTGAGCGCACCCAATGCAAAAACTATGAATGCGTTTTCATAAAAGGGTTCTAGTCTAATATATATATATATATATATATATATATATATATATATATATTGGCCCCACAAATCAATAGCAGATTTAAAGTTGCGTTCCGCTGCTTTTACTGGATGTATCTTCAATGACATTTCCCACATTGTATTGTCGCTATATCCATTGAAATGAGTACCAATAAAATGGGGAAAGAACGTACGATATATGCATATAGATTGTAACAATCGGGTAACTACAACTAAGACCATTCATATGCATTTTCACCGCGTATGCAAATTTGATGTGAATGTCCTCGTCTATTTCGTTCGGGGTCACTGCAACCAATTAAACAGATTCATGACATAGTTGTATGCAGTACCCGTCCGTCCAGTACTCCATAGTACTTGCCACACATACTCGAGTATATCACTTGCGGTATATTCTCCCTGCGTGTCTATTTGTATAGTATGTAAATGATTCCTGTTAATGAATTGACATTACGAGATTTTAAGTAGCGTTCTACATGTAGTCATACGTATTAATTAATATGTCGCTGTGTATGGGCGTGTCTCCGTCTGTTAAAAAGTATCAAGTAGACAACAGCATGTCGTTAACCGGAACATCACCGGCAACACCAAACACACCAATACCTAAATAACACGACAACAAATATGTATACCCTAAGGGCCCACATCAACAGCATCATTTTTATCTTCTTTATTTGAGCAACGTCACAAGGAAATAAGCAACAACAACATCAACATCACCAACAATAACAACTACTACAGCAATAACAGCAACAGGGATAGCAGTAGCAACATCAGCCATATCGACACGCCAATACCAACATTCAATAAGATGACAACTACACTACCACAATTTATGTCACATCATAGTCCGCAAAGGCGTCGATACGCACTAGCATGCCGCTAATGCCTGAGACGCTGTAAGCAATTGCCACTGCATCTTCAAGACATCAGCATTAACACCTTATGATATATATGTATATATGATCACGTTAATCATTCCAAACAACAGCAGTAGCAGGCATACCGTCAAAGTCTACAACAACACAAAATCACATCGCCAACATCAGCAAACATGACGACATTGACTACCCCGTTAAGGGCTAGAGCACCAAAACGTAGTAAGCGACTTTATCTGTCTATACTTGCAAATGACATAAAAACGTTCTTTCTTCTTTATGTTCTAAAACGACCAACACATTTACATACGTAAACAACGACAAGAACGAAAAAGAAGAAGGACAACATCAACATCAACAACATCAATCGCAATCATAAAAAACTTCAACAACAACATCGCGTCTACAACAAAACCAACAACAGCCACAAAACAAACTTTGATCACAAACAAATCTGCAACAATTTTTTGCACAAAAAACACACAAATATGAAAACCTAGTACCACACCAAGTTTCGGAACAACAGCTACGATAGGAAACGTGTGTTGTATATTGTACATCATTTACGGGTAGCAGCATAACGAGCAGATATGAAGGACCTACTACCTCATCAACACTTCAAACAGCATCCACAGCAAGTCATATTATGCTGTATTGCAATGATCAACACTAGCGAAGTACATTAAATTTGAAATATGATACGTCACACATTCACATTAGGAAAAACATCAAGAATCATCATCATCTGCATTAGTCAGCAACAACAGCTACTACAATGGAGTGCATCGCCATGCTCATCAGTAGCAACATATATAGAGAATTTACAGCAAGAGCAACAATACCAACAAATATATACATATATCAAGATTCATAGAAAGAGCGTACACAAGAAGAAGCACACAGAAACAACAACAATTATTAATATATCAGCGATAAAAGAAACATCAGAAACAATAGCATCAAGTACGTGAACTACCAAAACTGCAATATCTGCGATAATTACAATAGCATCATTCGCAACATCATAAACGACAAAACTACAACAACAAGAAAAAACATCAATCATATCCGCGTTACTTGCAATAGCATTATATACAATAACATAACTATAAAACTAGCATTTGACACCAGCAACAGCAAATACAAAGACAGAAACATCAACAACGACGTCTTCAACAAAATTAACATATAGAGCAAAGAGCATCACTCATCACAAAAACATAACCAATGAATCAACATTAACGAAAGAGCTAGTATATGTCATCCATTACAACAACAATAAATAAGAATCTTAACAACAACTTTGCCATCAGCAATAATATCAACAACACTAACAACTGCATCAATACAACATCGTCATCAGGAGTTTCGCGTTTCTCCGTAGCAATATCAGATATGTGCTCTACAAATTTTGCAATGGTGGAAATCTGTATAATTATTGATAGCAGACAAAGACGCCCTTTTGCGCTCTTTTATTGCATGGAACAATTCGCTATGATATTATTTGCTATGGTGCGATTTCGTTTACTGCTCGAAATGTACAATAGTGTTAGACGAGCTACCAGACTCTATCCGCACTACCACTTCAATGACGACAACAGTAACCATTAGTAAGCGGTTGATATTAAATATTCCAGACATCAATACCTACAACTTACGTAGACATTATGTGAGCCAAAGTCACAAGAATACGACAACAACAGGCACTAATAAGCAGCAATTTTAACAAGAACAGTTTCATCAGTATCATCAACGATATATCCAATACATACGACAAAAATAACATTAACATCATACAATTCTGCAACATCCGCGGTTCAAATCTTTATACATATGAGAGCGCCTCTCGAGTACTATAGTTGATTGATGGTACAAACGAATGTTTGTAGCGCGGTGATAACACGGTTTGATTGAATCATGCCGACTTTGTTTAAACGAAAGTGATTCTAAGCTGACCCAACGGACGAATGGCAGCTTTTGCAAACTAGAGTGAACTTGCTTGATCGCCTACATACTACAAACGATATGTCAATCTAGCAGGACCTTAGTTACGAGTGATTTCCCGATTCTAGATCTTTGCGCTAAATGCATGTTTTAACACATACCACTACATCATAAATCCACACAATCAACAGAACCAGCTACATCGCTACATTAAGGCCAAAGCAGCAGCCACACTAAGTGTATTATGTGCTATAAAGTAGACATCAACACAAGCAGCGTAGCTAAATTGATTACTAAGAGCACACATCTACATCAATTTCTTCAGCAACAACAACGAAAACAAATACATCAACAATTACTGTTATAACTATCCGTAATGTCATGCCTACTGCTACTACAACTACAACATACACTATAACGACAACAATGGCGTTTTCAACAGCATCAGCTACAACAATATCAGCAACAGCGAGATATACAATCATAGTGGTTTTTCTACAACGTAAAAATTGCTGTACAAGATTAGCAAGTTTAATACAGATATTGTACAGTACGATTTGTAGAACAATTCACTGCTATTTTTGTGCCATCTCCACGAGCAATATATACACATATAGGTGGATTGTACGATCTTGACACCATATTGACGTGATGCTTGATAAATCATTTTCAACTCAAATGCAATTGCAGATTTTATCCTGACTATCTCGACAACGCCAATGGTTTGCTGTATCAGACGCGATTTCTCCAGTCATTTTGTTAACAGTAGTGCTACATAGTCTGTATTTATCAATAATAGGCAATATCTGCGTACTATACACATCGTAAATATAGTGGCTCGTCCTAGAACGTGTATGTTGTATCGCCATTAATGATCCATGATATATGTTCCATATTTACTTATCTTACAAGGCAACACGAGGACAGCAAGCTGGAATGCCACTTGTTCCGACATATTTGCTGTAGATGGAGCTGCTCGCGCGTATGGATTTTGCTCTGTAGTCGTTTTTGCACTTGAAACCGTGTAACTGATACGTGAATGTTGGACTGGCTCTTGAGTTAGCAAGACCAACATTCCAAAGTATTTTATAATACATACTTCTTTATCCCACTAGAAAATCGACCATTCAGTAAAATCGGCATTGTGTCTTGTCAAATGCTTCGTTTTTAGCAATTGATGGCTATATAACGAATCGCTGTGTTGTTGTCAATTCGACAGTTATTTTTCGGAAACAGTTTAGAATAAATTTGCATGAAAAACTCCATTTTTGTCAAGCCATTTCTTGACGTCAAAATTCAAAGTTTCGTTGAGACGGCGTTTATAGGCTAAATTGTATGAAGCAGACAGAAATGGAAAGCGCGTTCTTTTTCGTGTAGTCACCATTTGAATCCAAATAGCAAACAAAGGTCACATGACAATCTGATTTCGACAATAAGGTTTTTCAAGCAGATCACCCAAGTGATTGGGTGGATAAATATCAACGAGCATCAATTGGCTAAAAATATTGAAATGAGTAGTTATCATTCGTCCATCGATCTAGACGTCGAGTTAGAAACATCTAATGGCCGGTTATCTAGTAGGACAGAGAAGTACTAAATGTCATGAGTAAGTCATTTCAATCATATCACGCCATATATAACTTAGATATAGTCGATTGCTTTCCTAGCGCGTGTACGTAATTTGGTGGCACCAAATTCATTGTATGGTGTTTGTGATAAGTGTGCTAAGAATGTGTTTGTGAATTAATCGTGTGTGCTTAAATGTGAGTTTGCCAGTACTTTTGTAGCGATTTCAAATCTGTGATATACAAATTATCTAGCGAAACCTACCATATACAGTACTGGTATTACCGGTAGCGCTTATATACTTATACGTGAACGAGTCAATCCATTTCGACCAATCAGTATATTGCAAATTAGATCTATGTGAGAAACCAGTCATCCATCGTATGCATGCACTTAGCCATTTCCGATATTTCCTGTATGCGCACAACAAGCTGGCGATGCTAGTTAAATGTTGCGTATGGTTGTGTGATGGAATGTAAATAATGCACCGGTGTTTTGTATTCATACTTGTTTGGTTCCCGGTATGCTAAACCTGAACAATATTTACAAACTGTTCATGTTGTACATATATATGGCTACACTATCTTCCGATTAATTCAAGCTCGTATACGTGCGACTGCGCCGCGATCATATGCACCCGCCTACGCGATGCTCGCGCCACTAAACAAACCAAAACGCGAGCGACACGACAACCCGATTGTGTACCTCGACATCAATGTCGGCAATGCGAGCGCCGGGCGATTGCTTATCGAGGTGCGTGAGATGTACAAAATTGCTTCGTCGCAAGGCGTATGTATCATGCTGTCACACTTAGCTCGCCGACTCATGCATCTGTGCTCGCTGTCTCGCGTCGGAAGCTCCGCGCAGACGTTGCGCCAAAGACGTGCGAGAACTTTCGGCGGTTGTGCACCGGCGAGACGCGGAGTGCTGTGTCGGGCAAGCGCCGTTGCTTTGCACGTTGGTGCGTTTGCATGACATGCGTGGCATGCATCATGCGACGACTAGTCTATTGAGAATACACTATCCGTCTCGTTTCTTGACACTCTCGGGCTATCGGGCACTCGTACATTGCATTGTTGTATGTTGGGCTGATCTGCTGCATGCATTGCAGTCCGTTCCATCGTGTTGTGAAAGACAAGTTTTGTCAATCGGGTGACTTTGTGGTCCGTGTCGCTCCGTGCTTTGCCCGACGCCATTTTGGGGCGAGCCAACCACTCTCTCATTGAATGTGAATAACACAAATGGACTGCATGTATCGAGTAGAATCACGATGGCACGGGGGGTGAAAGTGCATTCGATCAGCTAGCAGACAACGAGCGTAGCACTAGCAAGAGTGAGGACGTCAATGACGATAGCGACAATGGCAGCAACAACGGCAGCGAGTCGATTGCCGGGTCAACAGCGGTGTTCAAGGACGAGAACTTTATCCTGCGCCACACTGGTGCTGGCGTCCTCTCGATGGTGAATGCTGGTCCAGACAGCAACACGAGCCAGTTCTACGTCCACTTTGTCCCCGTGCGTGTGTGTTTCTTTTGTTACTGTCCACGTTGGAGTTTTTTGTCGGGCGCTCACGGACGCGCCACTTGTTTGTGCTGGTTCGAAAATGCTAGGCACCGAGTCTGGACAACAAGCACGTCGTGTTTGGGTGCTTGCTGGCCGATGCAAGCTTCCGCGCGCTTGCGCGCGTCCAGGACGTCGCAACTGTACATGGTGAGCCGTTGCAGCCCGTGCGGATTGCAGCGTGTGGCCAGCTCTATCCAGAGTGAGTAACGAAGCGTGTCGTAGTGGCACTTAGTAGTTTAGTAACTTGCTTGGTCGGTCAATCGATGTTGATACGCATGTGAACCTGCAGTACTCGTTGCACCATGCGTAGATGTTACGTACGAGACAGTGATGCCACACTGCAGCTCGTGTGGTAGTTGCTCGCTCCAGGCGCTGCTAGTACCGTTGTAGCTGCGATGCAAGTGCTTGAACTACTTTTAATTGAAAGCATTGCTGTCGTTCACATACCGAAAAGTGTCGCTTATTCAAGACGCCGCATTTACGAGATCGTTGAGATAAGCCAATCATGTGTAAGCATTTGACAATAGCTGCGAACGCAGCATATTTAAGGATATGACCTTTTGAACAGAGCATATTCTGCAAGTTAATATTAAGGGAATATTCCAAAAGGTGACTCAAAAATGCCGAAATGTCCAGAAGGTGACTCAAACCAAGATAAAGAGTTTTTTTTTCTCACTTGAGCAGATGTCAATCGTCAAATTCTACAAGTCACTCAAAATATGTTTACCATCATCTTTTCCCATTCCAGTAATTCAGCGCTGCCACTCAAGCGATGGATTTGCAACCACTGGCCACTCTGTCATGAACGTCAAGCAAGACGATGACCTCAGTCATTCAAGATACTGCGTTATCACAAGGGAAGCGAGCGCACTCGTCGCGCGACCGCTTGTCGAACTCAGTCGTCTTCATGCTTTTCTCGACACAGATTGTGACGCGCACGCCGCTGCTGCTACTGCTTTCTGCCATTTTGCCAAAGTCGAGCACCTTGATGTCGCTGAAGCGCACAGTCGTGATGCTCGACTTGACCCTACCAGCAGCATATGGCGACGACGCTGCCAGCTTGGCCGACGCAATCTGCAGCGACGCGCTCAAAGAGTCGACTGCCAAGCGGAACAGTTGGTACAGTACTAAGGCG
>JAADXH010000560.1:0-20191 GCA_023337595.1 Globisporangium camurandrum
AAAATGAGCAACCAGTGCGTTTGTACTACATGTAGCGATGGCAGCTGCGGCAGCAGCAGCACGGTTGACGCTATAGCTCGTAGATACCAGCAGCACACTGCACCTTCTGCACCAGGTGCTACCACGCCAGCGACTGTTACTGCTGCTTTGTGTCCCTCATATTACGCACATTTTTATGAAGCATACTGTATCTAGTGGCCGATCCGTGGCCCATCATATGCATACATAGAGTTACATGAGCAACCATCGATGTCTTTTACCAGGCAACTATGATGGTGTTGAGCATTTCATTTATGCGCGAGTCGGTCGACTTCGTAGTTCGAGTCGTGGTACATGCTTGTGAGCGGGTTCGAGTGATTCTTCAAGCTTGGCAACAGTGACATGTTTGTGCGTTGGATGCACACGCTTACGAAAACTATTCGGCGTCTCGCACCATTTGGCATGCTGCAAATATCTGTCGACTTTGTAGATTATGGTAGCGGCGGCGCGGTACACTCCGCGTCATGGAGATCGTGAAACTCAGTGTTGTTGTGTTTACGTTATTGCGCAATGGAAGCGACGCCAAGTTTCGAGGGAATTGCGACCGTCGACGCTGCTGACGCGTCCTGTTTGCCTGTGGGGTACAATCCTTTGGCGGGTTGACGCTGTATCTCAAACCTTACAAATCAATTGAAGCAGGTGTTGCTACAGTAGTTGGAACGTCTAAAATCTGTAAGCGGAGCGAGACATGTCGATAAAAGGTGTGAGTGTGTTCGTGCGCGTGTGTCCTAGTGAGAATGAGAGCGGTGGTGAGTCACTCCGTGCAACACGCTTTTGCATTGCTACTGTTGTGCACATCGTTTTGCTAATGGGATAATCAGTCAGACAGTACCGCTCTGTATGCATAAGCATCGGCTGCGGATAAAACTTTATGGGTCACGAATCGATGATTTATTCATGATTTTCCTCCTACACCTTTTGTTACATTCTGCTTTGAATAATCAGGATGTTGCTATCAGTACGAGGTAACTTTTTCCTCTCGCTCTCTCTGACTCACTCGACGACCACGCGCGGTAATGTCACGACGCGACCGAGTCCACGGTGCACTTGACACACAAGCGCTGGGCCAGGAATCAGCTCGCCGTCGACGCACATCGCATCGTCCGTGCGCACCGGTGCGAGTGTATACGCACGCGTGCGGATCAGCTGGACCGACTTGCGCGCAACGTGCTTGCCTTTCTCCATTGCCAGTAGCAACGGAATCAACTCAGTGCGTCGGCATTGCGTCCCGTCAACGACCAAAATGTAGTGGAACCCATCGTCAAGCGCCGCAGCTGGCGCGACGAGCGCATCGCTTGCAGCGTGCGTGATGCTCATCGCCCAGAGCAAGTGAAAGTCACCCGTGACCGTCCGCCACGTCGTTTTTGACCCTGTGGTCGACGAACGCGCGTCCAACAGATCGAGTCCTGGCAACGCTGTTGCATCGGGATCGTGCGTTGCAAAGTACCGCGACGGTCCAGTCGTCTCTACAGTCTCTCCTCCTCCGTCGTCGTCTACTAAATACGATAATGTCCCTTGATACGTTTTCGTACGCCATAGAATGTGATACAGAAACCCAACTGCAAAGCGCAAGCCTCCTAGATACCGCAGCTTCTCCGACATCAGATCGACGTCTGCGATCGCTGCCCACTCGAGCGACAGAAACGCATACATCGTCTCCTGTGGCGCCGACGTGTCGCTGGTCGTACTTTGGATCGTTGCGAGGTCGAGATCCTGTGCGGTGCCTTTTGCCAACACGAACGCAGCGTTTAGAGCAGTGGGACATTCATGACTCTGGTGCAAGATCGAGTGCGCGAGGCCATTGCCAGAACCACTCGGGAGGATCCCAAGCGGTTGGCGAATCGCATAATTCCAATCTGCGCGCGTCATGAGCCCTTGTGTGACTATAACAGAGAGAAACATTAAATTAGAGGGTCGGTGCGGGGATCTCTAAATTCATACACACATATTTGCTACCTCTCTACAGGAATACAATACGTACTTTCGCTCAAGCTGCCGTCGCCTCCGACCGAGATGACGCAATCGTAGACGTCGAGCGGCAATGTGTGGACAATCGCGGTTGCATGGCCAGCGTGCGTCGTGATCTCAACCTGGACGTTGATTCCAGCAGCGGCAAACAGCGGCGCCGCTTGGGTTGCGTAGACTGCACGGCCATTGCCCGCGCCGCCGACCGGGTTGATCAATACGAGGAACCGCCGCGGCGGTAGAGCCTGTGGCACGAGCGCTGCGACGTTCGATGCTGCGTGGCGCTGCGCTGCAGTGCGTGGGTCCGCGAGGAACACGAGCCATTGGCGCAACGCCAGAACGTCGCGCAGTTGCGACGCGTCCAGCTCAAAATGCAACTCGAGCAGCCGGCGCTTGTGCTTGGGTGGCGGTTGGGACGCGTTCGTTGTCGTTGTTGTTTGTGGTTTGTGGTTCGATGGGCACGCAACGACGCAGAGTACGTAGTGTGACGCAGTGGTTTTCGTGGCTGCAGATGGGTTGTTTGCAATCGACGACTTGGTGTCCGTGACCGCTTGCGTATCTACGTCATTGCCGTCGGCTGTGCGGATGTGGGCACCGAGCACGTCGTCCCACGTGAGTTCGTGACGCAGTCGTAGTTTAGTTGCGCTATTCGTGTTGTCGTCGTTGTGCATGTCGATGCGCACGTGCGTGAGCGTGAGCGCGAATGTCGCGCGCAAGGTGCGACGGCCGATCCAGAGTTTGCGCGCAGAGCGGTGCATGTAGCGCAGCTGCACGCGCGCAAGCAGCGTAGTGAGGTCGTCTGACATGGTGGAGAAGACGTCGTTGGTGGCGATGGACTTTTCGATCACATCGCGTGTGGCTACAGCGTTGTCCATTGCAAGAAAATGGCAACGTGATGCTGTTGCCCTATTGCGAAATGACCCGCACAAGCGTGGTGCTGTTGCCAAAAGAGCCAAATTGAGAAGTGGAGAGACGCGGGAACGTCTGTAATTGATGTGAACGTTGTCAAAACGACCGTTTTGCCACTTTAATTTGATTTTAGTATGTGGCATAGTAAAAACAGAGCAAGGCAAAGAACAAATACGATGGATGTGCATCAAACAAAAAAGAAGAAGCACTTCGTGGGCATTACTTTCCATTCCAAGATTACAGTACATAGTGAATGCTAGATGATTGAGACGGCTTGCAAATCGAAATGCGACCAAAAAATCGACAATAGCCTGAGAATGCCAGCACATCCCACTAGGCATGATCAGGTTTCAAAAGATTACGACAATTGGTTTAACTACGGTAATATTGCTGGACTAATCAATTTGATCTAAATACTGTAACTAGAAACACGTAGCCAACGCAACGAAGAGGAGAGCTCTTCCATAATTGTGTTATAGAGGGTATTTATTATGATTAGTTTTACAGCACGTAATAGCTCGACCGTAATCGAAAAGATACTTTCTAAAAGCGGTACGGTTCCGTATGTCCGTTCAATCTATGCGCTCGCACCTGGACACTTGTGCCAAAAAGATAGTCTCGAAATCGCACTTTGCACTACATGTACAGTACGCCAAATATCGTTTTTATGATGTTTCCACAACTGACGATATATAATGAAGTATATGTGAACATAGTCAACGTGTTTAGTTTTAATAGTAATACGCATGACACCCGTAGCAGTGAGCAAACAACCAAAAGATCCTTTCAAATGTACAGCAAACCGCAATTTTTGAACTTGAAGTTAAATGGGGAAGTTAAACAGATATAATATGAAATGTTTAATGCTTTAATAGCAGCACAACCAGCGTGTGATTCCGTTCCAGCAGAAAAAATGGCGTAACTCATTTCAGTAAATTGCAAAGCACGACGTTTGGTTTTGAGATCAAGTCAAGGATGGCTGATTCGCAACCTATAGTATATTGTGATCCACGACCAATAACTATTCAACGCAGGGACGACCACATCAAACGAGGTTAGCTTGATACAGTAATTCCGTAATGTTGGTTTATCTTACACACCTACCAAAAGCATGGAAATATGTAGTAAACCAAAACTATTAGTGAAATACCACTACTTTGATCTGGTACTGACAGAGATATAGTGTACTCATTTCTTTATAAGCGCATTTCTTGTATCAAACGAAACTATATTCATGCGCAATACCAGCCGACGTTGCGATCAATATACTTTGCTTTGATATTTATACACATTTCCGTATGCTCGAGCAAATCGCAAATACTGATGGCATTTTTAAATGACGACTCACGGAAAGCAAATCAAAAACAAGTATATGCCACATCAAGACAAGACAAAACGCAATTTTATTTACATTATGACAATTGTAACATCAAATCAAAACGCATACGCTTGATATACACTAATCAAAAAAGATTACTTTTAACTAGGTGTCACAACGACTGCGTTACTTTCCAGGATGCTTGTCCTTACTATAAAAATAATAATACTTAGCTTCGAAAAGTACATACCTTAATAACGCAGCCGTGTTGCATATATCAAGCTGATTATGTGTTGATGCGGGTTCCAGTCCCGTTCTTTGACTGTATTGATGTGTGCGTGACAGAGATGCTGCATTCAGTGCGACATGACAGGCTGTAGAAAGTGTCATCAAGCTACATATACGTCGTCATTTTACTGCTGAGATATAGACAACAACATTATATGTTATGATCCTTGTATGATACGACGTGAAGTCGTTTCACTGCTCAATTTTTAAACGATCTCAAAACGCCACTGTGACAATTTACACATTATTATTTATTGTGTTTAATTACGCAATTTTTCAATGATGTAAAACCGCTACTGTGACATTTTACACATAACCATACAAAATACCGGCTGGAAGGAACCACTAAACATATCGAGCAAATATGGTCGGTAGACAAGATTGCATCCGCAAGCGCAGCCATACTTTTCTTTTATATTATGAAGGTATATATATAGCAGCGCTTTATGCTGAAATGATGTAGAGCATGTATCTTTTTTGCAAGGGCTCATGAACACTATACATCTATCTTTGGCTTCATCTTTTAAACCAGCAACGGGATCATGTAACCACATCAGTATTGGTTACGCGTGTTAACGTCAGCGAAAATTAACCATACTATATTTTCTCCACCTCATTACATTCAAACCACCATTCTGCACGTTGATCTTTACACTTGGCTCCCTGATGTAACGGGCCACCTGGTCCGTTACTGTACCGCAAATGCATCATTGTCGAAAAGCTTCTAAATATAAACAAAATTTCACACATCAGTGTACTGGTAGTTTGACGACGTTGAATGTTGGGCTTGTAAAAACTACAGCATGGTGTGATTCTTGTCATATGAAAACAACAAATTAAATTCGATATTGAGTCAAACGAACTCGTACTGTATGTATCGATTCCATCATCGCCATCGGTGTACTGTAGTAAGTAATTATATATAATTTGCAGCTATACAGAATCGACCCCCAGGATGATTTGCGGCATCTCACGCACGCGGTTGTCAAAAGGCGTTGTTTGGCAGACCACGTAATCATTCAATATATTGTGTTTCGCCTTTGTAGTATGTTCATTCTTTCGAAGGTGCTGCTAGATCGTAATAAAGACGACTATATTTCGAAATGGTATACAACAACTAGAGTATATTGGTTTCAATCGTTGGTATCTTGCTGGTTAAAAGATATAAACGAAAAGCGTCTAATTATATACATATAAATCGAAGCTGACACGTATAGTACGAAGGCGACTTACATGTTGCAGACTTGTATCGCACATGATTATGCAGGGTTAGCTATATTTGCCACTCGTCTTTGAGTTATTCGTCTTGAATTAGTTGTAGTTACAGTGTAGGCCTCACTGGGACACAAGGATATTATATATACAATTATTGGCTCCTTAATATTTACTCTAATTGTTATTCGTCACATTTAGAGTAAGCATAATATTCTCCATAGCACTAAATATCCTCATAATGTTTTGACTTCTCGCCAAGAAAACTACTGCGTACACATAAACGAGTTGATGGTACCTACGCAAACTGTTTTAACATTTCTGACAATTATTTTATGTTTGTATAGTGATACGCAATTGAACGTTATATAGTCTTTACAGCGCGTAAATACACAAAGTGAAGGACTATGTATACGTACAAATATTCCTGAGTAAATATAGACAAGATTGTAATTGCGTTTGCCTAAAGCGTGCTATATCAAATATCACAGTAATATAAAGTCATATTTTACGCACTACCATGCATTATGTGTGTCTCCAATATTATGTAGACCGTGTTTATACACAAAATACATATTAACATGCCACTTCAACGTTCATAAATGCACCAGCGACATATGCTTATTCCATTTCGTCCTGTACCACTGGGTTAGTGTAGCAACATAACTATTTGCTTTTCGGAGTGTGCTAGTAATATAGAAATACATAGCATTCGTTAGTACAGCAGAAAACAAATACTTTGCTACAAGTCACAAGCATAATGTTCTCCGTTCTTGTCGTCATCGAGTTGCTCTTGATTGCACAGAGGTATTAGTTTAGTATACTTTTATGTGCTTTAAGTTGCATATCACAATTTTATATATTGCAAATGTCAATATCATGAGCGAACGTTGATTGCAGGCTTATACAAACCTAAATAGCATCAGTTGAAGGACTATTTACATAAACTTTTCTATCGTGTATGCATTATTGAAGGCAATAGTATTCTTCTGGCTATGTTATTTAATAGATACAAATTTAATTATGATTGTGTAGTAACTCTCGTTTCGCTTTTCAAACCGATATTATTTTTCTTTCGCGTGCAGAAACGATATCCATAGATTTAAGACACATTCTTGTGGTCGGTGGAAGTACATATTTTTGTGCTATTCACTCATTGTCTTTTTTGACTGGTGTATTAACGTCTTAATTGTATTCGCGATAATTTAGACATATAGAAATGCTAATTAAAATTTTAGTAAAAGGACACGTCTGATATAGATTCAATTACAGGTTAAATTAAGGCTCCAAAGTAAGAATGACCATGTCCAGATGAGCAAACCGTGGGGTTGACTGCATCGGTAAGTTAGACCACAACGACATGTTGCATTTCGACAGATCACACGCAGTCATGCAACAGCGCACAAATAGCCAGTTCGAGTTACGATGCATTCGACGGTCCGCCGTCTGGTATGTGCATTCTGTACTATTTATTTCATGCTTCACGGTATAACGTAACCACTTACAGATCGAACCTATTCACAGTAGCTCCCACATTTGCTGCAAAGCCGCCTCTAGCGCAGTACTAACGCTCACAAATCGGACAACTTATACATGCGTGCTTTGCGTGCTACTGTCTGATTGTTCGTGCTTCACTCCAATCTCTTCTTCTATCTTTCAGTGCCTACTCGTTCTCTTACTGAGGGACAGAGTGGCAGCAACGTCCAAGCACAACAAAGACACCACCAAGTAAACGGCGGACGCGAACGAAAGCGATTAAGAAATGACGGGACAATCAACAGGTTCGTGATGGCGCAATGAGCACTTGCGAGTGTATGTCGTCGTTACAACATGGTGCCTCTACTGTACTCGACTTGTCTATCACTCTTTTTGTGACTTGCTAGAGCTCGTGAGTTGTTTTTTCCATGAACTAGTTGAAATAATGTTTGCATTTGGGTGTTCACGGTGTTCAGATGCTTTGTGTATTGGTTTGTTCACAATTTTCGAATTCGCTTTATAATATGCGGCTGCGCTAAACGAAACCATGATAGCTTAGCGTTACAAGTCATATGAGATAAGCACACCACCGTTTATACCGCGGTCTTAGTTTTCGATTGGCACTCTGAAGTTCGAGAATGGACTAGATGGGTGGCCCGTGCTGACCGTTCCATGAAAATTTTCGTCTGCGCATAGTATAACGCTAAATCGCTAAATCTCGAGGGTAATCCGGAACCTTGCACCTTAAAATGTTTGAACTTGCAGTGCGTTGATATATGTTATCGGCAAAGTTAAAAATAAATTAATAAATACAATTTTTCGTTACTCGCCAATTTGTGTAACAGAAGATCATGACGACGCGTAGTCACGCCGTCAACGACTTGCGGCATCGTCCAGCAGTCGCTGCGTTCAAACGTGTTTTGAACATGCCCAAACCTGTGGCCACAACCAAAACGTTGTGTGACCATTAATATCAAAACTTATAGTTCTCCTCTTGACCAGTTGTACATGTCGCCAGCGGAACAAACATGTCAAGTGAAGTTATATTTGATCTGCACGAAATAAGTAACTGCCTACACCGTCAAAGCATACTTTGAGTCCATGTTTCGGCTTGTGTAGTTGGTCAGCATAATCGAGATTTCGTATGTCTCTCTTCCCCAGAATGGACGGTGTAAACGTAACTGGGTGTTTGGAGAAAGCGCTGTGTGTCTAAAACGTCTACACCACGATCAATGACACAATTTACGCGTAAGACAGCATACTGACCAGTGAAGGTAGCATTAAAATATGCGAGTAATCTACTGAGCGAACCACATAATATGCGCCAGCCGACTCGGCACCCTTGCTGTTTTCGTCACAATAATAGCACAGCAAGTGGTAGGTCCGTCAAACGTAATCAGAATGAACAACTGGCCTAGTCAAGCAACTTATATATATCAAATATCGTCTCTTCAAACACAATAAATCCAATATCCTGACCACATTGGTGGCCAAAACAAAATCATTTTTACTCCTACGCACATCCTTGCTTTTACAAAGTCTATTTGTCGCCAACAGTACAGTGAGATCACTTTCCATGTTGTGACCACGACGCAATCGTTGTATATGATATAGCGTGGCAATGTCGCAGGCCGGTAACAGCACGTGGTCGATTTTGACGCGTATTTTACGGCTTCGCCTAATTTTTGATGGTGCAGGGGCATCGGCTCGACCTCGCCGTTCACATGAGCGTCGTACCCGAACCAGCTCTTGAGTGACGTCACGTTGACTTCTGCAGCGTTGCCGCTCTTCACTAGACCGTGACAAACTGGCATGATCTTGCCATCTTCGATTCGGTTCCGGTAGACAGTCAATGCAAACTCGAGATCTAATAAACAAGACGAAACGCGACGACAAAAACTGTCTCGATAAGCGGCAGGAAGTAGTGGTACCTGATGCGCTCGTGGTCACCGGGTGTGCGTGCAGTTGTATAGGCAATGCCGAGTTGTAAAATTTAGGTATGATCGCCACTTTTCGGTCGTCGCGTGCCATCGCAGCAAGAGCTACAGGATACACAGTCAATTGGGTCGGGATTCATCAAGCGAATTTTTCTTGCGGCACGACTTGTTGCACAACTGCAGCGCTTCCTGTGGCGAGTCCACGTTTGGCGGCGCCAAAACTGATGGTCGAACAGAAGCAGCAAGCAATAGGGCTTGAGGCTGGTCGGTAACGCTCTCTGACTATTCCTATGACTCGTCCTCACTGTAGTCGCTGTAGAGCGAGCCGTCCGAACCGTCGCTCGCAGATGCTGGGGCAACTTGCACACTCGGGGCCGAACGTGTCGTCTAAATGCCTTAAAGAACGCTGTGACGTTGTGCTTGGTCGCATTGTTCTTGACTATGTCATGCGTGATACTGCCGTGCAAAATAAATCGCTACATTTTTGTTTTTGTAAAGCCCATTTTTAAGCGCGATTATAGCAACAGCTCTCATAGATTAGATATCATTCATGTGTTTAGCGTGGTCACCTATAAACAAAAAAGAATCGTTTGCACCACCAAATACTTTTCTTAGACCCTATATTTCAGATGACTGTACAAGATTTTGGCGATGAGGTTCATCGGTATCATAAATTTGTTCTGTTATTATGTATACCGTTTCGAAATTGTTTTAAGGCTAACAAATAGGCACTTTGTTTATATCTTCCAATAGTCGCTTCGTTAATTTAGTCGTCACATCTATTACTTACATTTCTACTCTGTTTCATTTAGAATGTCGCTATATAGGTGTGTATCATACACTGATTCGCATTCGCCTAAACTCACAGAATATCCTTCTTCAATGGCAGTGCCTGGATACGTATCATATATGCTCTTTTTGCTTGTGTTGCTTTATTGTATACGAAAAAACGCAATAAGTTCCTTTATGTTTGAGTGATCATGTATGTAAATATATATCTTTAACAGAAATGTGTCCTGGATTGTGGTGGCGTAAATTGAGGTGAAAATATTTGCAAACAAATTCAAATCCCATTTTTCTCCGTCCATTTTTAAATAAGGTAAATTGGCAAACGATGCCTGAACCTAATCAGCAACACAGGTGCATACGTGCTAGAGGTATAAAATTTTATTGTAAGTACAGACACAGCAAAATAGTTATGTTTTCGCGGGGTATATCTAAATGAATTAGAATGTAAGTGAGAGTTGTATCACCATTACAGTAGGTAGTATACTAGGTATTTTTATATATTTTCTGTATAATTTATCGAATGATCAAAGTCTTAGAGTTATCACGTTATTAATTTTTATAGCATGTCTATAACACTTTGTCAAATTGTTCAGCACTACTGCATGTTAAAAGCCCTTGAGTAGAACATTATTCATTAAGAATGAGCTTTAGGGTGCTCTGGGTACGCACCTCTGCTTCTATGTAGTATATATATTATAATTATGTCAAATTGCTCAGAGCTGTCTTGAAAAACACAATATATAATCAAGAACTTGCTAAACATGATATACATATCTTCATCTGATCAGTCAAAACAAAGAAAAAAGCGAAAAATGGTATTGCAAGACCGTGGGGATGCACGTGCGCGACTGTAAGTCGAGTTGTGTGCGATGTGACGAATGAATCAATGGTAGCAATTAACTTATGGAGAGTGATGAGCTGAGGTGGTTTTTGTGCCCATTCACGACAATTAGCATTTCGACAAATCGAGCTGGCCATTTTTTGTTGCATTACATTATTTGTTTTCTAATATTGTATATATATTTGAATGAGTCAAATTGCTCAGAGCCGTCGCTTTACGATAACAAAGCACCAGCGGAACAGCTCAAGCGTGTCTTGCGCAAATCGCCCACCTTGTTGTCGCATCGCCTGCCCACCCACATACCTCGCAACCACAAGCGTCTAGCACGATGTTCAAGTCACAACTGCGCTCGAAAGACGACATCCTTGCGATTCGCGCTGCCGAGGAGGACTACGCCAAGCGCGTGCTCGTCGCTCAGGAGACTGTCAAGCTCGTGCGCGAAGAGCTCGCACATTGCTACATGGAGCACGGCGTGAACCACAAGATCGCATGCAAGGGCTTGCGTGAAGAGTACGCGACACTCGTGCGCGACCCGACGCACGGCGCCGGCGCTCCGGTACGTATTCGAATGGCACTCTCCCCTTTCTGTCTCATGCTGATCATACCTTGCGGCTGGTGTACACGACTGCGGAATGGCTCACGTACATGGATTGCTTCATTCTTGCTCACTGTGGTATGGACGAACAGACGCGACCAGCGATCTAAACAGCGCGTCGTTGTTTTGACCCGCATCCAACAGCGCAGCACAGGAGATCGATTACGAGAGACCAAGAGCATGGGACTGTAAGAGACGCATTCGCACGCAATGCGTTTTTCGTATCCCACGAGACGCTATTGCAACATCGAATCTAGCGCTTTTGGTGTCTCTCCTTGTGTCTTTTGTGTCTTTCCCTCTACGTTTCTGTCGCAGTCGACTACTCGTACCTCCTGTCTCTTATAAGCTGTTGCTGTTGTTGCGTCAGCGGAACGACGCGCGTCGGCGCTTGGCACGGACGGCATCAATGCGTTCAAGTGCGCGTTCGAGCGCCGACTCGTTGTCGCTATCGGCGCTGCTCGTGCGATCGCAGTCGTCTGCGCTGCGGCGTCGACTTGCACTCACGAGTTCACTGACGTTGCTCGTCACGTCCACGAGCAGCGTATCGACGTCCGTGACGCGCGCATCGAGCTGCTCGAGCGCTGCTGCGGTCTCGGTGTGTGCTGCCGTGTCGCTGCTCGTACTTGCTGCAATCGCGCTGGTCTATAACAAACAAGCAAGCAACAGCTGTGAGCAGTTGTGGCTGCTTGTGATGATACTAGCTGGCGCACCGATACGAAGACGCACCTGTTGCTGCAATTGCTGCACCGATGCACGCAGCGCCGTGACGTCAGCAGCAACGGCTTGGAGCGCACGGAGTTGCGCCGCACTGTCGCTTGCGTGCGTCTGGAGCGCAGCATTGAGCGCCGCGCGCTCCTTGTGATCGTGTGCGGGCGACTCGCCGACGACGTGCGAACGGCGCTGCGTGTAAGCGACAGAGAGAGAGAGAGAGAGAGAGAGAGAGAGAGAGAGAGAGAGAGAGAGAGAGAGTGTTAGTCAGGCAGGCAGAAAGGCAGGTGCGAGCCATATGCAGAGGGGTGGAAGAGGTCTACGCACGCGCTCGTCTTGGCTCGTGCCGCTGACGACGACGTGCTGTGACTGGGAGTAGCCGCATTGCGACTGCGACGTTGCGTGAAAGTCATCGAATGCTACAATGTGTACGAGCGTGTGGGTGTGAGTGCGCTGACGTGCGTTTGTGGTGTGGCGCACACGACGCATCGATCGACGGACTTTCTTGCGATTGGGAGAACGACACGTTGAGTTGTCGATTCGCAATTTCAGCGTCGAATGCGCCGACGCTCTGACTCAATTGCGACTGTTGTTGCGCCTGGAAACTGTTGCGTGCAGGCAGCGCTGGACTCGGACGTGGCCGAAGTTGCCCGTACGGCGACGGCGACGGCTGCGACCGCGGCAAGCGAAGTTGCTGCGACTGCTGTGACTGTTGTATTTGTTGTTGTTGGTGCTGAGATGTGTCGATGCTCGTGTCGGGTGTGCTGTATGTTGGCGGTAGCGACAAACGTACGCATGTTTAATAGACGGACAATTACAGCAAGGCGACAGTGACGCGACAGCAGACGACAAGGCACACACAAACGCAGATGCATCGTTCCTAGACAGCGAGAACGCACGCTTTCCGGCGCTGCAACAGCTGAGCGAGCGAGACGACTTCGCGACGGACCGACATCGTAATGCGTAGAGTGTGTCGAACAAAGTGGCGAGACGTCGAGTGACGTGAAGTGAGTGGCAAATGGATGCGGACTTCAACTCGTGGAAGGGCAACTTACAGAGTGATGGTCGAACCACTCAATACATTATTGTTATACAATAGCGCAGTACAAAAGCGTAGCACGATAGCGATGACAGCTAGAGAATCGACAACGACGACAGCAACGATGAAAAGCGATTGTATGAACGTGTATTGAGCATGTGAAGTGTGTGGTGGGGCGTATCGGTTTGCAGTTAAAAAGTAAGTTTGTTGCTCTTCATCGTGAATCTCAGTGGATTGACAGATAAAAGGTTTCTCCTCATCTACGCCCATGTAAAGTGCCAAGCAGACGCAAGCGCACACAAACATGCAAGCATACCGCCATGCAAAGACAGACGCATGCGCACACGAGTGACTTGCATCGGTTTGCAGTTAAAAAGAATAGTTTCGTATGTCGTCACCGTAGTTCTCAGTGGATTGACAGATTTGAAAAGTGTTTCCTCATGTGCAAGTCGTGGGGGTTCATTCAAGCGCAAACGCCATGCATACACGCAGACGCGATCACACATATGCACATGCAGATGGACAGGCACACGCAGACTTGTGGTGGTAGTGGGGGGGAATGTCAGAGCTAATTGTGTTTCTCGAGTATCACCAACGCTAAGCCACGAGTGGCCGCTCAGACGACCGTCGTGAAATGGAGAGATTGTGGATCATCATCTTCCGCACGCTAAGAAGGAATACACATGCACGCAGTCACATACACACCATACAGCGAGTGCGCACATACACGCGGGAAGGCATACGCTGAAACGCTGGTTGGGATTCAGTGAAGACGACTGTCGTAGTGGATGCTGTCGTCCGCACTAGTCTGCTGTTGTGGACGCTTGTCGTCGCTGTTGCTGTCGTCCAGCGCTGTTGTTGGACAAATGTCGACTGTGATCAAATGCAAGCAAATCGGCGATTGCTTCAAAACCAAAGCCATCCATTCATTTTTGCTGGCAAATACCACGAAGTGTCAATTTTAAGTACCATATTTCCATTCCATTACAGCTACTTCAGAAGTAACACAATTGTGGATCCGACCTCCACGCAGCAAACAACAGCAACATCAAGCTGATCACACCAGCGTGTGTGTCTGTGACTGTGCGTACAGCGACTGCAGAACGCTCGCAGCCTACGTGCGTAATACTGCAAGCAGTGGCGCCACACATCACTGACATAAGTAGCACCAGAGAGCAGCGATGAGCTTGCGTAACAGCACATTGCCGCCTGAAGAGCAGCGCGTCGGGACATCCGGTGCGTTGTGGTGCTGCAGGTGGATTGCAATGCGTCTCTGTACATTCCATCGCAATCATCGCGTCACATTATAGCACACGCACCACTGCCGCCTGCCTGACACACTCACACTCTCTGTCACTCGCCATCCAGTCACGTCGTTTGACGAGCTGCTCGCACGCGAACTCGCCAAGGAAGCGCAACTCGATCCACCACCACCTCCTCCTACCACCCCACAAAACAACGCACGACGCTCTGTCACGTGTACGAAGCAGCCGTTCCTCAAACGCGGCGACCGTGGCTGGTGGATGGACCGTCCAGACATCAAAGCGAAAGTCGTCAAGCACGTCCTCACATCGAAAGACGTCGACTCTGTGGAGTCGAGTACGAATACTTCGCATCCACCAGCAATAGCAACAGCCAAGCGCTCGACTCGTCCGTTGCCGCATCGCTCGAGCGCCTCCAACATAGTGCAGCGTCCTCCCCAACCGCCTCGATCGCCTCGATCGCCGCCTCCTGTAGCACAAACATTCAGCGATTCAGTGCGGACAACGACGAGCGTCGAGACGCTCGATCTGCAGCACGTGCGGTTGTCGTTTGAAGCACAAGCGGCACGCGACGCACATGAACTCGCAGCGTTTGAAGCGTTGGAACACGCACTTGCAGCAGAGAAAGGCGCGTTTGAGCACGAGCGACAGGCGGGTTTGGATGCTTTGAACAAGAGCGACATGAGTGACGATGTAAAGTCACGATTGCGTAATCAACCGCTGCATCCTGACGACGCCAATGTATCAGAACTCAGTGCACTGAGTCTGAACGACTCAATCGCATGGAGCGATCCGACTGATGACGTCATCACCCATGACAGTGCGACGGACCCACTTGGACTGTCGCACTTCCAACAACAACCGCTGCCGCACGTGTCGCAGCTATTGCAGCAGTTCTTTCACAATGACGATGACGATGAGGATGACGAGGAGGATGACGACGCAATGACCCACTACGACCGACGCCGCGTATCATTTATGGATGCAAATAGCAGCAATGACCCACAAGCAGTGGGTCAAACGCACGACCGCAATGTCCCACTCCGCAATACTCGAACCCGTAACGCCCACCATCCGCAACAGCAACAGCAGCAACAACGGCAACAACAACAGCAACAACGGACTGGCTCTTTAGCGCCACGCACTGCTGCTGCTTCAATGACCCATACGACGCATAACAATGCTCCCAAAACGTTGTTTCCAGTCGTGATTGAAGAGAAATTGCACGAATTAGATGCAGAAGTGCGTTTTTACAAGAGAGCGACGCTCGCACTGCACCAGCAGCAGAATGAACTGGCGCAACAACAGCAGACGCTTGCAAACGACCGTCAAGCGTTTACGCAATGGCAACTCGAACAGCGCGACCTGATGACCCACGAGTGGGCCAGAGAACGGCTCAAGATGAAGCGCGAAGAGGCGCTCGTGATGCGGCAGCTCAAGCTCCAACGCGACGCTGCTGCTGCAACACGCGACCGTAGTGCAAAGAGCGATGTGGAGACGCTCAAAGCGCAGATCGTTGCGATGCAATTGGACGAAAAAGCGCGTGCGACAAAAGCGAAAGCGACGCACGAGACACTGCGACAGCGGATTCAGGTGCGTTTGGATGTGGGGGTGAAAAGGGTCATTGCGTGTGTGGGTCATTGAGTGGGTCATTAAGTGGGTCATTGAGGTTGTGGGTTATAGGATGCTGGTGTGGATGGGACTTTTTTATGTACCGATGGGTCATTGAAACCAACTTGTGTATCTATCAATTTGATTTGGATTCATTAGGAACTTGAAGCAAAGAACCGCGCGTTGAGTGACGAGATCCGGTTCCTGGAACTCGAGCGACTCGATCAATGGGGCAAACGAGACGACACTTTATCCACGAAACAGCGCGCAAATGGCTCGATTCCATCCGCAAGTAGGACAAATGGGACAAATGGGTCAAATGGGCCAAATGGTGACAAGCGACCGCTTCAAACTCTGAACGACGTCGTTGCGATCACCGACACTGCAGATGCGCTCTTACGGAGCTGGCAATCGGATAGAAGAGACAATGACGAGGAGGCGGTGGAGCCGGATAGAAGAGACGACGACGACAATACGAGCGACGAAGCAAACGTATTAGCTGCAGCAAGCAGCACTGAGAATAGTTGCAACGACAAGACGATCGAGCGCGACGTCGTCCATCCCGGCGGAAAGCGCGAAGTGTTGTTTACGGACGGCAGTCGGACGATTCACTTTGCAGACGGGAATGAAAAGACGATCGACGCTGACGGGCACACGACGATTCGATTTACAAACGGCGACCGCAAAGAGGTACGTTTAAATCAGCATAGAGAGCGTAGCAGTTCGGATACAATAGCATGGAAGCTGCTGTTGTATCCGGATACAAGAGCATGAGATGGTGATGTGTGTAGTGCAAATAGCTGACATCCGGATATACGGACGTACCATTTCTTGTGTCCGACTCTAGCTGTTTCCAACGACTGGCAAGAGTATTTATTATTATTCTGACGCACAGACGACGTTGACGACATATCCAGACAAGACAAAAGTGTACGAATTCCCAAACGATCAAATTGAAACGAGTTTTCCGGACGGAACGACAGAAATTGCGTTTGCTGACGGGATCCACAAGACGATTCGACCGACTGGCGACGAATACTCGATCTTTCCAGACGGCACGACGTTGTTGGAACAGCGCGACGGCGTGCGGGAAGTCACGCTGCGAAACAAGACGACGATCCGGTACGATCCGAATGGAACAATCGCGTTTGTCACACCAAACGGTGTGGAGACGCCAGTGGAATCGGACGCAGAACTGCAACAGCTGCTGATCGATGGGTTGTGACGCATGGGATGCTCTTGTAAACAAACGTATATCTATTGTGTAGTTGCAAATGCGCTACTGTATCCGAATCACAGTCCTCTCGCTGTCGCCTACTCGTCAATCTACTCGTCGTTCTTGTTGTTCTTGTTGTTGTTCTTGTTCTTCTTGTCGCTCGTGTTGTCCGTATAGATCGACGCGTCAGCGGGCCACAACGCGCCCCAATGCGCTTTCCGTGCAGCGCGATACACTTCGCGCAAGTGTTTGCCTTTCGTGACACTCCGTCGCTCCAAGTCGCCCTGTTGTTCCAAATGTTTTTTTTATTTAATTTTTTATTTTTTTATAACACATCAAGTCAAATCCAAGCAAAGTGGTGGTCAATGGACAGAAAAAAACAAAAAAACGACGCACCTCGGGGGTACACAGATCAAGGTGCACGTGCCGCGTCGCCAACAGCGGACTCCTGTTTCAGAACAAGCGTCGATCAGCCCCATAGCAACAATAGCAGTCTACACAACTCCATCCAAACAAACCGGATCATGCGTGCGTAGCGCTGCGCGTCGGCATTTTTCGTGTCGGTTGTTGTCGTCGTCGTTGTCGTCGTTGTCGTTGTCGCGTCGATTTGTTTGCGTGCGTTCTTCTCCAACACAACGTACGAAAACTTGGCGCCTTTCTGGCCGTGCCAGCGCTTCGGTGTCGCTTCGCGTGGACGATGGACTTGCGGCGCGCGCTGCACAAAGTGGCACCACGTATTCCCTCCTGCTGCGGGGCACTACACATTCCATAAACAGTCCATCGTGTGAGTCCATGTTCCACAATAACAGTCACGAATCCATCCTATTTGTCCAGCTTCACGTACCTCGAACGCATGTGGACACGGTGCAACGATCTCGATCGTCTCGCCGTCTTCTTGTGCGACAGCATCCAAGAGAAACTGCCGCGCTGAGCGGACGTGGTGCGATCCCCATGGACTCCCTTTGTCGACCAGCACCAAACAGCCAGTGTCGCTCAGGAGTTCCCACAGTCCCGAAACAATTGCAACGCGTTCGAAATCATTTGTAATTTCCGACAATACAAAAGTCGCAACAATCAGATCAAACTGGACGCCAGATTCCAACTCGCGTTTCATTTCTGCCAACGATCGACGGATGCTCAAGCCCGGGAAGCCTTCCAACACAATCTGCGCTGCGTCGACCATCGATTGACTCGGTTCGACGATCCGATACCGCGTGACGCTGTCTTGAAACCGAGTGTGCACGGCCCACGACGCAGTGCCCGGCCCAGCGCCGTAGTCCAAGACCGACGTCGGTGCAAACGCAGGACGTTGCTGCTGCAATGTCCGCAACACGTGATCGATGCTTGCAAATGCACTGTCGATTTCATACGCAACGTACGCGATTGTCTCGGTTGGTCCATAACTATAGGCAGGAAGTTGAACCGTCTTGTCGAGTGTCCACCCGAGTGCGTGCTTGTGACTATCGAGTGGAATCTGCCGCGTGTTCTTGTCGTCGTGGACGTACTTTGCACGCAGTGCGTCGAGTTGTGAGTGCGTCCGCCGCTTCACGACGCTCGTGAGCCGCTGCAAGAGTTCGAGTGGCATTTCGACGCGCTGTTGGATGTCGGTGCGCGACGTCTCGGTGATCGTCGACACGACCTGCATCGCTGCACGCACTTCGCTCAAGAGACTCTTGCGAGCGGTGGTCGTTGGATCGGTGGTCGTCGCAGATTTCGTCCGACGCAAGCGACGGGCACGGCGACTCGAGCTGTTGGTCGTGGTTGTGGTGCTGCTTGCAGAGGCTGTTGCAAAGCCTGCAGGCTGCAGCATCTGTGCACCACGCATCGTCGTGGCAGGACGTGCAAGTGCACGCGTCATGTGCAGCAACATCGTCGATGCCGGCGTTGTTGTTGCTAGCTGTGGTTGTCGAGGAGGTGCAAGCGAGCAACGAAATGCTGGTGGTTCAAGCGTGTCGAACGATTTCAATGGCGAGTGTCGGAAAAATTACTTGCTTTTGTCACTATCAGTTTTGTATTGCACCAACTGTGAGAGACTAAACACAGTGTTTGGTATTACAGTAATCTGAAGGCCATAGTCAAACTCACTTTTTGCCACAATTCAACCCATTGCAGCACGCACAATTCGTTATCTGCTCATAACGCAACAAGCAGCAGCACTGACGCTTACACTCACCGACCGACCTGCAACCCGCACATTCATTGCATTCACTCGTCGATCGAGTAGCACCCGTGACGACATAGCATGGACTCGACCAGCAACAACGCTGATACCTCCATCAACATGCAGCCACCGCCGCTCGGCTTCTTTGCGCAAGCCATCGCATTCCAAGCTGCGTGCCGCGATGGTGACATCGACAGCATGCGTGCGCTGCTGGCATGCGCCACTTCAAAACTAAACCTATACAGGCCGCCGCCCACGACTTTAAGCCAGAACCTGTACGCGACACGCACCACTACCGCGCTCGTTGATGTTCGCAGCTATACTGGTATGACGCCGCTGATGATCGCAGCGTCCCGTGGCGACATGGAGATGCTGTGGCTGTTACTTGACGCTGGCGCTGCCGTTGACGACCTCGACAGCAGAACGAAGTCGTCTGCGCTGTGTTTTGCGTTACGAAATGGTCACATACAGATTGCTCGCGTGCTGCTCGAGTGCATCGCTACGACTGGAGCTGCGGCAATGGCGCAACTTGGCAAGTCCATGTTTGAAGCCGTAAAGTACGATCACTTCGTCATTGCGCGCATGCTGCTTGCACGAGGAGCAGATCCGAACTACATTCGACGCGCACGTGGCCACACCGCACTGTACTATGCAAGCAAGCGCGGCGACCTCACGATGGTTCGGCTGCTTGTCGCACACGGTGCAGATATCAACGTGATCGGCAGCTGGAAAAACAAGACACCGCTCCACGCTGCAATAAGCGCCAATCATCTCCATATCGTACACTTCTTGATCGATAGTGGTGCAGACCTCAACGCGATCAGC
>JAADXH010000561.1:0-20186 GCA_023337595.1 Globisporangium camurandrum
CATGTACAGTGCAGGCGGCATTCTCGCTACTGTTGTGTGCGGAAAATAGCAATCTTGTGCGACCTCGTCATATTCACCAGCAGCAAAATGCTCGCGCCTTTCTAGCGTGAAACTCCTCATTTGCTATTTCTTGCACTATTTCACTAACGTAAACGACCATTTTATGATTCCGTGCCTGTTTTGATCCACTCCTACGAATAAACCAATCACAACAGCCGACATTTTTGTCGCGAGAGGTGATTGGATGACTCTCCTGATGTCCACCTTTATGATCCATAGCGCCACTTCGTGATTTGATTTGAGTGGCGAGGATTGTAGAGCTGCCGCGCACCCTCGCAAAAGAAGCGACCATGACGACGCACCGCAAACTCTACACGAACGAAGAGCGCGAGGCGGCTGTGACGCGCATAGTGGCAGGCGAGAAGATTGCCGCAGTGTCTCGCGACACCAAGATCCCTGCTATCACGCTGAAGAGGTATACAAAGCTCCGCCAAGCAGTACAGCTCTCGCTTGCACAGCGGCGAGGCACAACGCCGACACTTCCACCACTAATCGAGAACGATCTGGTCTCGTGGATCGGCGGTATGCAACGAAGCGGTGCACCAGTGGGGCGTGAGCAGATTCTCCAAAAAGCCAATGAGATTCACCACCACCTTCACGGCAGCACGCGCTCAATCAAGGACCTAACGACAGGCTGGTACAGGCGCTTCCGCAAGCGTCACCCCGAACTAGCTGATCGCGTGGCGCAGAAGGTGTCGCGCGCTAGTGACTCTGTCGGCGTCGATGATCTGCGGCGGCTGTTTCACACGCTCGCAAAGCTCGTGATCGAGCACAAGCTCCAGCCGTCGCAGATCTTCAACATGGATGAGGCAAGTTTCGAGTCACGCTCAAACACGCGCAAAGTTGTCGCCATCCGCGGCTCATCGAACATACACACGAGCAGCCCCGAGACCAGCTTTCATCTCTCGTTCGTTGCCGCCGTGGCAGCATGTGGCTTCGCGGTGCCGCCCCTTTTCATCGTTCCTGGTATGCGCGTGTCGACGTCGACTCTGAACGAGTGCACAGTGGACGGCGCGGCCATCATGACCGCAGCAAAGGGCTTCATCAACGGTGACATTTTTCTCAAGCGGATCGGCCACTTTGCCGCGAGCGTGCCTGCCTCTGTACCCCGCCCCATCCTGCTCATTTGTGATGGGTGCTCGTCTCACATTCGCCTCGACACCGTCGAGCTCTGCGAGCGGAGCCAAGCTCTGCTGGTTTACCTTCCGCCCAACGCAACGCACCTCGTCCAGCCGCTCGACGTTGCCGTGTTCCGCCCGTTCAAGCGCGACATCACGAGCGAGATCACAAAAATTGTGGCACGGAGCTCGGCGACCACGCTGTCGAACGAGAGCGCAGTGCGGATTCCGAGCAAGCCTTCGTGAAGCACGTGACAGGGAAGCAGATCAACATTCAGAACGGATTTGCGGCGACGGGCCTGTTCCCGCCGTCCATCGACATGATGGTGCGCCGACTCGGCAAGTTTGCGGGCAGCACGAAGCGTGGCGATCGACTTGGGTCGGAGGCGTGGCTCCTGAGGCGTGTCTCCAAATCCGAGAGGAGGTGTGCACTGAGGTGCTTTTGCTGCCACCGAAGAGGCAGATGACACAGCGGCACAGAAAGACTGTCGACGTAGGAGGGCGGTTGCTTACGAAAGAGCTCCTGATGCAAAGAGGAAAGAGAGCACGGGCCGAGCAAGATTGAAAGACTGCTGGTGTAGAGGCTGCGACTGTGTCAGTCGTTGTTGTGTAGTTTTGTTACTTTTGTATTAGTTTTGTTGGATCAAAAAGTGAGCATGATGAAAACAGCAATTGACTTTTCTGGTCACATTAGGTGAAGATGACCGAACACAGTGTGCTTTGTTACACCGCTGACTTGATGTATCGCACAGTAGATTAAGTTGAAACCGCAATCAAGCAGCGATTGTGCGTGCTCGATGAGTTGCTTTGTCAGACCATTTGATGCCGCTTACTGTCTGATTCTAGGATCATAAACCGATTGTTTACGTTAATGAGAAAAGCGCGTGTTATAGTACTCGTAGACAAGGTTCGCTCTTATTTGGTTATGCTAAATGTGCAGTTTATTGTTGCACACATTTTATAGATGGTTGCTACATCGGTAGCCGCCATATTTGCTGTATTCTTCGCACCACTCTCCGTTGAGCCGTCACCACAGTCAAGCCACTGTTGTTGGTGTACGCTCGCTGACATTGGAGCTCCAGCGCTGCATGCGCACGAAGCGCCACGACGATAGTTGCTGCGGTGTCCGTTGCGATGTGACCTATCAGCACTGACACTAAATGGCGCAAAACACGATCGAAGACGAGTTCGAGAAGCCGTCGGTATGGAGTTGCATATCCGAGGTTCCCTCATCCACAGCGAGAGCGCAGTTGCAAAAGTGACAGTGTGTCGAGAAAGCTAGCGCAGTGCAGAAGAAGGAGCTGGCGGTCAATCTATTCACTTCTACAATGTTTGTCGTTAGCACCGATCAGCTGAGACGAAGCTCGGTGTGTCTACAAATGAGTGACGGCTTACCGCGGCTTTCATCGAGCGCCAGCCGAATCCGCGGTTGCTTTCCCATAGCGTGAGTGCGTGGCTCGAGCGCAGCAGCCGTGGGTGGCCACAGCTGGTATCGTACCTGTCATATTTCGGGAAGGTGTCAGGGTAAGTCGTACGTCATTTGTCGCTCGGCGCTGATTGGTGGCACCAGCAGTCACCACGCGATCTTGCAGCCGTCCACATCGAGCTGAGTAGGCACCTTTGGAGTTCACGACGCTGCTCCTGCTCAGCTGCTTTTCCGCGCGAGGATCGCTGCGATGGTGTGAAGCCGAGTGTCCCACCCCGATGCACCCAACCAGCTTTGTATGTGGTATCTAAGATCCGATAGCACTAAGAACAGCATTTCAACGTTGTAGCAACATAGTGTATTGGTCGAAGTTTGCATGAAGCGGATTCGTTTTGATTCGTTCGCGTTGTAGATCCGCATGAGCGTGCTGTACCGCCTGTTCGTCGTTTTGATCACGAACTATTTCTCAGCAAGCACTCGCAGCTCTAAACGCCGCACGTCAGCGAGCGCGACGATTGCGACACGCTATTGCGTACTTGGGGAAGAGGCACGGTTGCAAC
Source organism: Globisporangium camurandrum (assembly GCA_023337595.1). Classification (NCBI taxonomy): domain Eukaryota; phylum Oomycota; class Peronosporomycetes; order Pythiales; family Pythiaceae; genus Globisporangium; species Globisporangium camurandrum. Next base: position 3,165 of record JAADXH010000561.1, read on the forward strand.
GGGATGGGAAGCGGCGACGAAAGCTGTTCAGGAGGTGGTCGCCGACGGCACGACGTAAAGTGATCCGCTTGCGTTTGCACAAACAATGACAGCAAAATGGCAAAGAGTGACTACCACCGCTCGATGACAGTGGCACTGGTGCCGAGCACTTCTTGGCGATGCCGAAATGCAATCTGGACGGACTTGCAGCCCCAGTGACACGGATGAAAGTGCAAGCGGCTGTGGATCGCTCGAAGCGACACAAAGCAGCCGGGTCGGACAGCCTAAGCAACGATGATTGGTACCACGAATACGCTGACGGGCTCGCGTCGCTCCTTGAGACCCTTTACGATCTCCAGTGGATGTTCCAGACCTTCCCCACCTCGATCAAAGCCGCCACGACCTTATGCATCAAGAAGTTACGAACGGCAAGGAGGCCGATGGATTTCCTGCTCAGTGCGCTCTTCTCGATGGACAACAAAGTGCTGATGCGGAATATGGCATCACGACGCCGCCCACTGACGACCAAACTAGTCCACGAACTCCAGCACGGCTTCGTATCCGTACGAAACATACACGATGCAATCGACACTCAACAAGCAGTTCGAAGTGCCGCCCGCTCCGCCGATGGACAGGACGCCGAGGCGGTCTTGCTCGTAGACTTTTCTAAGGCCTAAAACTCGCTTTGACGCAACAACATTGCCCGAGTGCTGCAGCACATGGCGTTCTCAGACCTTTTTAACAAGATGATCGACAGCATTCATATATGCACCACGCAGTGTTCAGTGTCAACAAAATGGAATTTACCCCAGCCCCAGTGACGACCGTGGTCCGCCAGAACTCCCCCTTGGCGTCACTGCGGTTTGTCGTTGAGCTCTTGCCGCGGTACAACGTCATCGACGGTGGCCAGTCACAAGAAGGGATCGCGATGCGCCACGCCCTCGGGACCATCCTCAAGGTGATTTGGTTTGCGGATGACACGTCGATGTACTTGCGACGTTTCGGCACCGTGTCCGGGCAAGTCAACGCCAAGAGGTCGGTGGTGCTGCATTTGCTGCCCTCGACCAGCACAGCCGATGCCGACAATCAAGTAGTCGTGACGCTCTCTGACATCGATTCCACACGCTATCACGGATAAATGTTCGGATCATACATGTCCACACGGTACCAAAGAGAGATGTTCGGCGTAGCAGCGAATTAAGAGAGATGCATACAGGCGACTGCTGGAAGTGTCGTACTTGCGCGCACGAAGACGCATACCCTCTTCGAACGAGCCCAAATTGCACGCGTCGTGGTCAAACCAAGAGTCATACATGTCGCGCGGCATGTGGCGAATCGAAAGTACAGTGGCGCGACGCCATCGCATGGTGAGTCGGTTTGGTTTGGAGTAGTAAGGGAGACAGGACGAACTGCGCATGGACCTGCAAAGACTAACTTCTGCACTGTCTCAGCGCGAAGGTGGAGTGGATATACCTTACGTGCGCACGGAACTATTACAAATGGCAGGCAAGAAAGTGGCAAAATGGGCAGGTGGTTAGAACTCCTACGCGAGCTGGGCACGTGGTGCTGTACACAAATCAAGACGGACTGCCTACATCACACCCGCGCTGATGATTGACACTCCAGAGCCGCAGCTTAAGCCGACGCTTTGGGACACAGGCGTACGGGTAGGAGGTTCAACACGTGTTTGCGACCCGACTGACGATCGCTGTCTCCGCGGCACTGGACGCACTGGCAGATGAAATAACTCGTGCAACGCGATGCGCGCTTTCGGCTACGGGCTAATAATGGTCACGCTTGATACTGATGGCAGCGACGCCAGCAACACGCGGGCTTCGGCAGCGCGGACGACAGATAGATTCGACTGGTTGACATACCCACTTATAATCTCTCGCGGCTAGGACCATTTCGTTGGCATATCAAGCCTTGGAGCGCTCAGGCGCTCAGCCACGGAACGTGTTATTGCTCGCGGCTGAGTTTATTGCAACGATGAGAGGGCCCTCGGAACCGTCGTTTAATGGACGTGGATAGCAGACGGCAAGATCGCATGCATGCCACGGACCCGGTGTTACCCGTGTGTCAACGTGCATGCCGTGCGGTCCAAGAAGCTGTGCGCAGCACTGTTTTTAACATACCCCAGAGTGCGACCGAACGACCACGAGCGCGCAATGCTGAACCCAAGCGACAGCATCGACGGATATGACTGGACGCTAGAGCCGATACAAGATGGCACTGACCTGGAGATCAACCGCACCGCAACATCCGCGAACGCAAACCGGTTGGGTCGATCTGCGGCAAGGATAGGCTGGCGTCAAGCATTCAGCGCGACCCAACGGTCTCCTTTGCACACCGTCCAGCCTTCACTCGATTTATGCGGTGCTGGACGAGCTCAAAACGCTGGTCAAAATGACGGCGAGCCGTGCCCAAACGTGTGCGAGAACGGCGCAAGGAGGCGAGTACGGCTGAGCGCGATCGTCGCGTGAAACTGGTCTACAGACACGACCAAGCACGAGCGGATGCCGCAGACACCCAATACTGGATAACGTCGAACAGGCAACACATGGCCACAAGTGCAGGTCAACAGACGGAACATTAGCTCCAGCTCCGAGCGTACACCTAATGGGACGTTGGCGACGTATGTAGACAAGACGACTGTTTGGAATTATGGGCGAGGGACCAGCACCATTAAACTTGGCAGTGTCCGGAAACACACCATAGGACTTCACAGTGTCCGGCAACAGCAGCACATGGGAGGTGCAGCTCGCTCCATGGACTTAATGGCTCTTGATGGACTGGCGCCATGTAATCGACGATCGCGCGGCACTCGCTCTAAGGCGAAGCACTGATGACTGCGGCCGGCATCTTGACGGCGCACCTGCTGCGCAACGACGCGAATCACGATGTCTTGAAGCCGGCGCGCGAACATGCCTGGAGAGCAGCTACGACAACAGTCGCCGCAGTCTCTGGGCGTGGTGCACTTGGATTTAGTACGATCTAGGCTATTGATAGCAGCATGGGCGCCGAATTGTGCCGACACGATTACAGGGTTAGCTTGAGCTGCTTATATACACATTTGCGCTCAGCCACGACAACACTCAGGCAGCAGCAGAAAAACGTGTGCCAGTCGAATTCAGACGGCTTCTAGCTGACGCACAACCGCTCGAGTCGTTGGGAGCGATGCTGACCCCGCAAGTAGGCCTCGTAATCTCGTTCGCTGGGAGATAACACGCGCAATTCCGGGTCGGGAGGGTCGTGGTCTGTAGTGATCCGTTTCGAACACGCGAGCGCCAGAGCGCGGGTTGTGTGATGCGCGGCCATGTCGTATCGCACGAAAGCAACGACAAGCGACGTCGTGGAACACTGGACCTGGTCCACTGGCTTCAGCGTGCTGTCGATAACCAACTCGAGCGCGTGCCCGTGGTCGGAGACAGAACACTTATCCTCGGGCAGGTGTAAACGAGGCGGAAGCTGGCAGCGCCGTACCTACAGCATCTATTCCAAAGAGCATACCGATTGGCGATGAACGCATGAGTGGCGTCGTGGACGCACCACCTGCGCGCCTACAACGAGATGGCGGACGCCGCAGCGATCGCGGCGATAGAAACGGGTCAGAGCGTACAGAGAGATAGAGTAGAGGACCGCGATGGGCTCAGCGACATGGCGAAGCACATACAGCGAGACATGGCGCACTGGATGGCGTGTGTAGTACAGTTGGATTTCACCGAGTAATGCAGGAGGGAGGGCGAAACCGGTAGGTTCTAGCAGTGTTGTTCGTGCTCAGTAGGGACAGCTACCAGTTACAGAATAGACCGACACATTAACAACTACTTCTCAGCAAGCCATCCCTCCGTATCGATCGCCAATCACTAAAGCTGGTCAAGGCGTCGTAGTAGTCGCGAATGTATGAGCATCAATGCTACACATATTTGCCGTACCGCCGTTTTGTGCTCCTTGCCAAGTGTGTACGGTAGTGGCGTTACATGTGTGTGATCGCGGTCTCACCCAAAATGATCCCTTCTTACAATACCAGTTTTCCCTGTTGCCTTTCCTCGCCTCAAAATTCCAGTCACGATCATTTACTTTCCGACTACCATAACGCACCGGCTGTCAAAATGTCGACGCTTCAAACCTGTCCGACAGCGTCGGACCACATGCTTTGTGCTGATGTTGTAGTACCCAGAGAGATGTTTTTGTGTCCGCCTAAATGAGCTTCAAGGTTACGGCTTAGTTGAATTAGATCTCCATGAGTTTGGAAATGACGAGCGTGAGCTGAGCCAAGATACCGACGACATATGCGTCCGAGATGGTGGCGAAGGTGTGTTGGGGTACGCCTGCGCCAGTATCCATGACTGTATTGTAGTGGCGCGACGGCGATGTGCCCGCCATGTTCTGGTATGATTTGTGGTGTGCCGTCGCTGTCCCCCCGGTGCTGGATAGACTTCGCCAAATACTCGTGTACTATGTTGCAACCCATTCCGTCGTAGTTTCTCGTCGGTATTTCTCGTGGCTCTTAATTTCCTCGTTTATTTACGGGCCATTCAGCAAATTACTTCTTCGTCCAAGACCGTCCGTGTGCTTGCCTCTCGCTATCCTTACAAGCGCAACCATCGCATTGTGCAGCTGGTTCGTAGCAATTGGCCAAGCATCGTGCGCAAGTAGCTCAACTTTTGGCATTCGCTTGCGGAGGCAGTCGTCGCACATGGTGTATGCTTTTTTTAGCTTTCGCGATAACATGTCGGCCGGTTTGGTGCGCTGTCCGACTCTGACGTGTAGATACCGAGCTGTATCCTAGCTATGGAAAGCTGCTAGCGAAGATCTATGGCTGCGACGTAGTTGGCACCGTATACGTCCGACGTCGACTGACATGGACGTGTTGGTGCACCAATAGAGCAGGCGCATCAACTCGTGCCACGTGGTGGCACAGCTCAAGAAAATCACCGTGTCGACAGTGTATCCGGCAACCGTGTGCATGAACTTGATCACATTGTCAACCCTAGTTCACGCAGCGCACGGCTGGCGTACGCGGCGTTGCAAAGCAGTGTCAGTGCCAAAACGAAGATCAATGGTTCAAGTGGTCACTATTGGCGGATACAAGTTGATACTGGGAGGTTGTTATATTGCTGCTTGTTTAAGACGTTATAGAATGGAGGGACGAGTTCGACGAAATCAGTAAGTCATCTCCAGAAACTCATTACACGTGGGATGCGCAGCATGTACGGCCTCTCGAGTGAGCCGTACGATTCAGCAAGGTCTGCGAACACCATCAGTGCACTCTGATATCATGTCACGTCACGAAAAATCGTGGACCGATGAAAATGATCAAGTGGCTAGTGTTGCGTCTAGTTACATAGGTATGTTGTCGACGTGCACCAGTGTGGGGGGTTCAATGTCGCACCTTGTGGTTCGTGACGTTCATGACCACCTTGAAGTCGGTGCGTTAAAGCGCAATTGGGCTGACCTCGAGTGGACTCCTTACCATCCGAGTAAGGCAATAACGCAATACTTTCGCATGTCGGAACGTGTAGAAAAGACTTAATTTTCTCACTACATATTGAGCAGTGTCGTCATCAGGGGCATACTCTCTGATGCGTCCCTTTAGTCACAATGTGGTTAGCCCAAATGCACTTCGCGATGAGAATTAATGAGACGCGCTTTGTATCTCAACATAAGTTATTAGTAGCAACTATTGTTAATTGGTTCCTTAAAAGTGAACTAATTCGCTTTCAAATTGTCACCGCAAAGTGGTTAATTACGAAAATGGGTAATGCGATGTATATTGACTGATACGCAAAGTCGAGCTGTTTGAACTGATCCACTTGCAGTGAACAAAGATTCGGAGAGCAGCGGCCCATATATGGCTTGGCTGTTGGACCTAAGTAGCGTTGAATCTGACTTTGCCCACTATCGGACGCGACGTTGTGTGTCGACTCGATGCAGAGTGGTGTAGAGTTTGTAGCACTCAGACAAACATCGGCCGTGCGCTTGGATCGTGGCACCATCAATACCAGCTCGGTACATGACGGTGGCACTATCTGCACACAAATGAGTACGACCCGAAACTGCTTGGCTGATTGCCAGTGACGTGTGCTCTGCGCTTGATGACGGCGTTCCCTTGAGAAGTTGAGACGCACCCTGCTGGCTGGCCATCGTCGCACATTACTGCTGGGATGTATGGCGAGCATCCAAATTGAGTATGCAGTAGCTTGTGAGGGCTATGACGACCGAACAGATTACAGGGTTTTTCGAACTTTCGAGGTGGCGCACAGTTGTGGCCCGACTGAGTATGTCTTCGAGCCAAGCAGCGCCATGTAAACCGCCCGTGGCTTACGAGAAGATGTCGTCGGGTTTCCGCGCGCGTCGACTACGGCGAGGTCGCACGCTTTGAGGGCAAACCACTTGAATATTGATCCGCTGATGGCGTCGGTTTCCGATCGCCACAAAAAGAACAGTGACAGGTACAGAACAACCCAAAGGGCGAGGTCGCTGCGCCGCTCAAGGTTAAGCGAGCTATTCACGGCTTCTAAAAGCTCAGCCAACACAGCCACTTTTTGCTGTCTTGGTGTCTCGAGACGAGCGATGCCCTTCAACAGCATAAACCCAATTCAGCACGAACGTTGTCGACACCACGAATAAACGAAAATGAAATTCTCAAACGACGACCGTGGTCCCAATGACCAACGAGGCGGAGAAGTTCTTAATGTTGGAAATTCACTGAGCACATATTCGACTGCCACGACACCGCAGTCGTGTTGTCCATGCGAAAGTGCATGTGGATGAGACTGTGCGAGTCAATCCCGGCTCAGCGGTCGCTCCAAATTTATAAGGCGAATGCAACGGACAGAAGCTCGCGAAAATGGATGTCAAAGTTGTTATCGTGTGTCAACTTGAAATCTGACATCACCTTCAATTCTGACGCCAAGAACGCGTGAGTGAAAATCGTCAATGTCGAGTGTCAAGAGCGCGCAGCCATTAGTGGGACGCGTCGCCACATGATCCACCGCAGTGTTGTCCGGCGAGGATGGGAGACACGGCTGTTGACCCGACGAGTTTCTTGAAACGAGACGGCTGAGGTTCTCGGCCATTGGAGAGCCGTGGTTGCGTGCGCGTGGTTGGTCGTGTCCATGTATCCGTGCGAGGCGTCGCGCGACTGACAATCGCGCGGTCGATTCACAACAGCATGAAAAGGATGGTGCAATGCGCTCGATTCCGGTAACGATGGCAAGGCAGACACCGTCTCGACCGCTCGCGCATCTGCGAGATTACGGTTTGACTGGTCTATGTGTGCGAGCAAAAAAGTCACGTCTACAGTCGACTCGGTCGGATGGCGTCGTCGCCGATCGTGGCTTCGATAGGTGGCGATGAAGTTGCTGCGCGACTGGCGTCGGCCGAGAACGCTTTGTAAACTTGGTGATGTTGAACGGGACACGTGGAGAAACTGTTAGTATTTTGCATTCTGCTTTCGTTGCTGTCTTTTTCGACGTCGATGGGACCAGTGGCGCGTCGGCTGGGTCGAGCAGAACGATGAGTGGCTTCTTTGCGGCCGACGTACGTGAGGCGCTGGTTGGTTTCGCTGATGGCTCGACCAATGAGTCGTCCGCGCGTTTTATCCTACTGCAACGCGCGACCACTGACGCGAGTGGGACGCGCCACATCAGACGTGACAGTCGCACCTGCAGATGGCACAGTTTCCGTCGACGAGACGGTACCACTTTCACCTGTCACGCCGACGACACAAGGAGAAGATGGTAGTACTGGCTGAGCAGCAGGTGCGGGCGTCGGACGAGGCGATGACGTGGCGGAAGGAGGCGAGGAAGCGAAAGAGAACAGGTTTTTGGTGTTGATTGGCTATCTTGAGCAGAAAGCAGAATGGTGTTGTTTGTAAGCTGTCGGGCGTGCATCAAACTGGCGGTTGACACGCAACATCAGATGAACAATACAATTGAGGACGAACCCGATGATCGGGTCATTTCGCTTTGCTAATATTTAGGAAAGCACATTTTCTTAGGCGTTCACCCTCAAAATATCGAATATTGCAATTCGACGATTACTGGTGAGCACTCATTTCGATCTTCGCAGTTATTGGGCCTTATATACTGCGCTGTACAACCCAAATTCAGGCAAATATCGAAAAGCATGTATAACATTCTGTAATTAATACAAAATATCAAATCAAACAGAGTTCGTTGCCATATTCGAGGTGCAAAAATTGTCGCTGCAATGAACAATAGAAACCTCAAATAGGTCAGTCAGAGCTGCACACTACAGATACTACCGGTAGTTAGACCTAGATGGGGTCAAATAAGTCCAGGAAATACGCATTTAATCAAGACAACTACAATGATATTGTATATTTCTAAATGTCAGCAATATAATGATTATTCATTGTATAATCGATGCTGTTGCACAATAGATTTGCATGATACAAAAGCTGTACAGTACCAAGAGATGTTATCAGGTGCATGGTGCGCAACGTCGTCCGTACTGATGGCATCGCTGCATTTGACATGTAAGTTGCGCGAGTCACACTTCACTGCAAGACCTGACGCTGAGTGACGTGGTCAAGGTGTGAGGACATGCCTCGCCGATTCCGGTCAAAGGATACTATGCATCGACGTAGCTGTGTCGACCGCGAATTTTAGTTTAATAAATTCGTTGTAAAACGATCACGACGCACTCACGACAGAGTTGCCAGTGCCACGATGTCCGCATTTCACGAACTACCTATCTTGGCAGTGACTAAGCAATCAAGTAAGATGTGTGCCGCCTGTCGCAATAAGCGAGCAACAATAACGTTAAAGGCAAATGACCAGCTATATCCATTTTGAACAATCACATCACGATGTACGTTGCAAACAACAAACAACATCGCCTCCACAACGTTCGTCTTCCTACGGTAGGGGCTTCTCGATTTGTCGACTCTCACTTGCTGCTGCTGCAGGTGGTGTCTCCATCGTCGGTGCAGCAGCAGCAACAGCAGTCGACGTATGGACTGGTGTTGCAGCACTTCCTTGCGCCAACGGCACAACAGTGGCCGCTGCGCTCGTGGCAGCGTCGAGGAGGCTCCCGATCGGAAGACACACTGCGCTCAGCGCTGTCGTCGGTCCTATTGTTCGTGCTGCGCTTGCCGCTGTCTCACTTACTACATGCACACCTCCACCGTCGTCCGTACAGTTTGTATCGACCTGTTGCGATGCGCCATCGACGCTCGGCGCCTCCTTATCGATCGCGGGCGGCTCGCTCCCTACTGATGTTGCAGCAGTCGCAGCTGTCACTGTCGCCTGGAGCTTGGGCTTGAACGTCCGGGGCTTCTTGACGTTCCGGTCGCACAGCCGCTCGCACGTGTCGCGCAAGACGATCACGCGACCCGGTACGACGAGCTTCTCGAGCTTCGACCGGCGCTTCCGCTTGTGCTTCACGTGTACTGGTGGGACTGTAGCAGCGACAGCGACAGCTGCTGGTGTTGCGGTTGTTGCTGGCAGCGGCAATGCAACAGCGCTGGACGCTATTGGCGCTGGCACTGGCGGCTGCAGCGCAGGCGTTAAGAGGGACGGAGCAGCTGGCAGCGTCGCCTGCATAGGCACGTAGCTTGCTGCCGGTACCGCACTGACCGATGGCGCTTGCGATGGCAATGGGAATGCGCTGCGATGTGTCGCAGTCAGCTGCGCAAGCAACGCTGGCAGCGATAGCGTCCCTGACGTCGCTACCGACAGCGTCGGCGCAACCACTTCGCGCTCGACGATCCCAAACGTCACGAGCCGTACGGTTCGATGCACATGCGGCAGCGCATCGACACTGTCGCCCGTCTCGTCGTCGTCGTCGTCTTTCTCTCCTCCCATGTCGTTCCATCGAACAACAAACCGTCGACCAGACGACTCGACGTCCAAATTCCCACACGTATGGCCTCTGACAATATTCTCTTCAATGATCACGTTGTTTGCATGATACAGCAACCGAATGCCAAACCGTTTGTTGCGTTCGACCACGTTCCGCCGCAACAATGCGTTTCCAGCATAGACGGTAATACCGGTATGTGCATTCGCCACAACGGTATTCCGGACCATCACGAGTTCGCCCATAGCAAGCAACACGCCCGAGCTGCCGGCGTGGCGGATGATATTGTCGACCAACACGACTCGACTCGTCGGTAAGCCAGAGACAGCGACGCACGCGTTACCGCAAAAGCTGCCGTCGAACGTACAAAACTGGACGCGGAGCGACCCGCCCGCAACGACGTGGACCAAGTGCTGCCAATTGAGCGACGCTGGTGGCGCTTGATCGACCACAGCGACGTCGTGACGCTGCCGCGTGATGTGGAACCCACAAAGCTGGCCACCGCGTGCGCGCCACTGCAATTGCGCGCGTGGCGTCAACATCTGGAGCTCGACGTGTGCGTCCGGTGCGGCCAAGAGCCGCACCGGCGTTGGCACGCGGACAACGTCGTCGAGCGCGTAGACGCCCGCTGGAAACAACACGGTCGACCCACGTGCGACACGTGCGAGCAGCGTATTGAGGGTACAAGCGCCACCAGCGAGCAGTTCGTGCGCTGCGACTTTGACAAACAGACTCGCGTGCGTCGCTGCGACGCGCCAGCGCGCACACACGAGTCCAGCATTCATGCGATCCGGCGACGGCGCGAGCCAGTGCATAATACGCACCATTGTCGATTGCATCAGACCGCTATACCCAAGTGCACGCGCTTGTTGTAATTCATGCTGCGTCTTCACGACTACCGGTTCGTCCCACGTGGCTTCGCGCGTATCGGTATTGAAAAAGAACGGATGGCCAGTCAGCGCACACTGTTGGATCGTCCACGCAGCGCCTGTGAGCAATCGACGCCGCCGCTCGAGTTGGACATGCGCACGCTCGCGTTTGTACAACGCACGGTACGCAAGTTCGGTTGTTCGGCTGATACCGGTACAAATACCGGTTTTGCCATCGGTATTGCTAGAAATCACCTGGTTGCTACTGTCGGTTGTTGCAACATTACCGGTATGTGTACCAACTGCATCGGAAATGAAACCGATATTATCCGCTTCCATACCGGTATTCGCATGATCGTCCGCTAGATCCATGAGCCCAGCAATCACTTCGCCATCGGCAATCAGTTGCGCTTCTTCGTGCGCTTTCGCTGCTTCAATGCGCGCAATGTCGAGCGGCGTGTGCTGCGCTTCGACAGCACTTGCGATCGCAGCAGCCGTTGGGACGTACGCAAACAGCGGATCGATCTGTTCGCGAAAGTGCAGCGCGTACCGATCGACGGCAGTCAGCGAGTCTTCAAACGTATGGAGCGACGAAACCGTCTCTTTCCACGCTTCCAACTTGCGCTCGTCGTCAAGTGCGCGCTGCTTCGCGGCGAATCGAAGGTGCTGTTTCTGTTGTTTCTGTTGTTTCTGTTGTTTCTGTTGTTTCTGTTGTTTCTGTTGTTTCTGCTGCTGCTGGTGTCCAGCTACAACAATCCTCTTGCTGCTGCTGCGTGCGTTCGCTGTCGGTTGTTTTGTCGAGCGTTTCGTCGGTCGCTTGCGCTTGCGCGTCGGTGCAGTCGACGCATCGTCGTCCTCTAATTCGTCGTCCTCTAATTCGTCGTCCTCCAAGTCGTCGTCGGAATCCTCGTCGGAATCGTCCTCCGAGTCGTCATTGTCGTCATTGTCGTCATTGTCGTCTTGCAAACCATTGTCGTGCTCGTCGTCTTGCGGCGTCGCAACCGGAATGGATCCCTCACGATCATCGTCTCCTCCATTCTCGTCGTCCTCATCGGCATCGTCGTCATCCTCGTCGTCCCGATCGCTCGTGTTGTTCGACACGGTCGACGACGGCGTCGAGACGACCAGACGTTGCGCTGCTGCTGTCGCTCTCCCACGTGCTGCTGCTGTCGCATTGTTTGTCGTACTGCTACTGCTCTCGTCGTCAAACTCGCGCTGTTCACTCGCAACTTCTTCCCGTGCACCGTGCAGCGCAACGACGTCGTCTTCGTCTTCAACTTGCGCCATCACATCTTCCAACGCATCGAACGACAAGTGATCGTCGTCGTCGTCATCGTTGTCTTGTTCTTCATCTTCTCCATTTCCTTCATTCCCATGCACTAACGCGCGCAAGTTTGCAGTCGAGAAAAACTCGGTCGTAAAGTGCCCGTCGGCCATCACGAGGTCGTCCAAGTGCCGTTTCTGTTGAGCTTTCTTGAGGATGTTCTCTTCGACCGTGTGTTCACTCACGAGGCGATAGATGTGGACGTCGCGCGTCTGGCCAATGCGATGCGCGCGGTCCTGTGCCTGTGCGTCCATCGCAGGGTTCCAATCCGAGTCGTAAAAGATCACCGAGTCGGCACCAGTCAAGTTGATCCCCAAGCCACCGCTCCGTGTCGACAGAATAAAACAAAAGATCTTTGGGTCCGCGTTGAAACGATCCATGAGGTGCTGCCGTTTCTCGACTTTCGTCGATCCATCGAGGCGAAAGTACGTGTGGCTAGTGGATTTTATGGTGAGAGAGAGAGTTAGTAGTGTACACAAATGAGTACGCAACAGACGGTGGGACGCAACAATGGATAGTTTACTTGCAAAAAATGGATATTGTTCATGTAAAAAAATGGATATTTTACACACATATGGATAGAATGCCGCAAGCACGGATATTATACAATAAAAATGGATAATATACAGTATACATGAATGCACAATGGATACCAGCAAGCATGGATATTGTACACCAAAGTGGATATTCCACTTCGGCATTTGGAACGTCCACACCTCCAATCCACAAAACATCCACAACAACAACAAACATGAACGCACCCGTGGATGTTGAGGAAGACTTCGAGGATATTGAGCATCGAGCTCATTTGCGTAAAGATCAAACAGCGATGGTGCCCTCGCTTCAGCTGCCGCAACAACAAATCCAACTGCTGGAGCTTCCCACAATCAAACTGCACGAGTCGCTTGTCAGGAAAGAACAGCTGCGTGCGCTTGAACGCATCTGCATACGCTTCTAAGCAACTTTGCGCTACTGGCATAAACTTCTCTGCTTCCATCTGTTCGAGACGATGCTTCCGCGACAGTGCAAAGCACCGACTCGATTTCAAGCCAGTGCCCGTAAACACAACGTCGACGCGGCGCGCGCGCGCTCTTGGGACAAAACAGACTGCACGTGCGACGATCGGCGCCATTGCGTCGAGCCGGTTCGTAGGCGATTGGACAACGTCCGACAGCATTGGACTGAGCATCAGCCAGTCTGCTGCATTCGTCGAAGAACGTTTGCGATGGACGTCCATCGCAGGCGCTACCGGCAACGTCACTGCGCGCAACAGCGCATGCCCATAGACCGGCATGGCAGTCAGCGCGAGCCGCAAGCGCATGTTTTCGACAAGCGCCGTGCGCTTTGCTTGCCAGTACGCGAGTCGTTGGGCACCAATTGCTGCCAATCGTTCGACGATATCGCGGTTGTTCGTCTTGTACACCGCAAGCGTCGATTGACTCACGCGCGTATCGAGTGGATACGCTACAAACTGGCTCGATCCGACGTCGTCAATTGTCACAACGAGCTGTCGTGTCCGCTCAATTGCGTACTTCTCGACGCCAGCAACGTCGAGACTTGGGAATGTCGCTTCGTTCGTCCAATATGGGAGTCCACCCGTACATAAAAAGTCCAATGTCAATGTGTCCACTAGAAACCCACAGCGCGTGGGAAACTGCATTGCTAACGTCGGCAGATCGAGTGGTGATGCAATCCGACGCGGTTCAAACAGATCCGGGTGGTTACACACCTTGCGCAATTGCATCAACACGTTCATCATACTCATGACGTTCACCTTGGCGCCGGCGCGTTTTCCAGCGCCAAACAGCGCACGGCGCGTCGAGCTACGCGCAATAAACTCTTCGTAGAGCAATCGTTGGCGCTTCGACAGTTTACACACGACGACGTGTTCAAACTTCAATGGCAATTGCTTCGCAACGTCGCATTTCAACCGGCGCAACACAAATGGACGGATGATCGCATGCAATTGCGGCACGAGGTCCAAAGAGCCAGTAGTAGCGTCTCGCGCGTCGATAGAGCTCGTTTCGCGTTCGACAATGCGCGTCAATGGTGCGTGGAACCAGTGTGCAAATGCTTTCCGACTTGCAAACACGTGTGGCATGAGAAAGTGCATGAGGCTCCATAATTCCAACACAGTATTTTGCAACGGCGTCCCGGTCAATAGCAACCGCCGCTGGCTATGGAACGCCAACAGCGTTTGCCACCGCAAGCTTTTCCAATTCTTGATCTGATGGGCTTCGTCCAAGATCAAGTAGAACCACCGCTTGCGTTTGAGCGACGACGCATCCTGGACTGCTAATTGATACGACGTGATGCATACGTGGAACGCATGTGGCTTCGACCAGCCGTGGCGCAATGCTTTCCGGCGCTTCGCAGTCCCAAAGTACGTCAACACTTTCAGGCCGGGACACCAGCGTTTGAATTCCATCTCCCAATTCAATAAACACGACGTTGGGACGACGATCAAGTGCGGTCCCCAGATCCCACAAGCAGAAGCGATGTGAGCGAGCAATCCAATCGTCTGGATCGTCTTCCCAAGACCCATCTCGTCCGCCAAGATCCCATTGATCCGATGCGTGTAGAGCGCAACGAGCCAGTTCACGCCAGTTTGTTGGTATGCGCGCAAAGTCAAGCGAGGGTTCAGGAGGAACGACCGATGGAACGTTGTTGGAGGAGGAGGTGGCGGTAGAGAAAGTGAGAGAGACGGTTTCGAGTGCGTCTTCGTCAATGCGTCTTCTGGTTCAGATTGCGTAATCATATCGCGTTCGTGCAATGCGTCAATCGACAACTCGTTCTCGTTCTGCACCTGTTGGACTTTGAGTGCATCGGCTGCTCGCGTCGTCTCTGCATCTGCAATCGTCGCTTCATCGTCTTTTGCTTCTCTCTCCTCGACAAAGTCACTGTCGCTCGCTCTTTCGTCCTCCTCTTCACGCATTGAGCCAGTGCTGCTGCTGCTGCTGCTGCGCTTGTCGTTGTCGTCGTCATCGTCATCGTCGTCATGTTCCATTTCGTTCATGTACCGCTGCCGCAATGCATCGAGCGACAATGCACTCTCTTCGTGCAACAACACAAGTTCGCGTGCATCGTCAGCTCGCGTCGTCTCTGTATCTGCAATTGCAATCGTCGCTTCATCGTCTTGTTCGTCCGCGTCGTTCTCGGCACTAAAGTCCGAATCGTCATCGCTCTTGTCCATGTTGAGAGAGCCAGTTCTGATCGTCGCTGCTCTCACCTGTCGCCGCGCAGCTGCACGAGCTGCTCTGCTGCTGCTGCTCGCAACTGGCTCTTTCTCTTTCTTCACATCCTCCTCTATAGACAACGGCGCTTTGTCGTCGTCGTTATCGTCGATCGCAAGCGTCGTGGCTACTGCACTTGCGTACAGCGTCGTTTGCTGCACGAGTTGGTGTAAATGTCGCTCCATTGCTGCTTGGCGCAACTCATCGGCTTGTAGTTTGACTTTGAAGCTGATGATCTTGTCGATTTTGTGCCAAAACTTCTTGACGTCCCGGCCGATGCGCGCTGCTACACGACGCTTTGCAGTCTCTTCGGTCTAGTAGGCGAGAGAGAGAGAGATGATGAGAGAGTTGATGAGAGCGAGAGAGAGAGAGAGAGAGAGAGAGAGAGAGTAGAAGGCAACAACAACGTACTTTGAGCTGCCGCATGGCGCGCGTCGCTTGTTTGCTGTGGTACGTTGCAACAGCGTTTGCGACTGTGCGTGCGGACTTGAGGCGCCACTTGCGTTCTTGCGCAAAATCGGCCGCCATCCACTCCTGATGGATGGGATTGAAGAGAAACAAGGAGTGATAGAACGACCGCATGAGGAGAGATGAGCGTCAGTATGGGCGATTTGACAAGCTGAGATGTTGGGATGTGCAAGCGACTAGAAAGGATCGGCCTGAGGATGCAATGAGCAAAGAGAGAAGGTTCAACAAGCAGTCGCAACCTGTACATACCATCTCTTGAAGCAAAAAGTCGCGGTGTGTGCGCTTCACGCGGACGCCATTTGCGTCGATTCCGGGCTCCTGCAGACGAGCTAGTGGTTTGCCGAGGGTCAGTGTGTGGAGTTGCTCTTCGAGTGCGCGCTTTTGCGCCAGGAGCGCGTCGTGCGCTTCGAGAAGCGGAGCAGTCGTTGGCGTGTTTGGCTCGTTCTCGGCGCCAGCGACGTCGTTTTGCGTGGTGAGCTCACTGAGCACCTCGGGCAGATCGATATCTGTCGATTGCACGTCAGTCGTGCGCTGACGCTTGCTCGTTCGGCGCGCCATGCGCAGCCGCGCGTTCGCCATGATCGATTCGAGCGTCGATGGTCTCGTGGATTCGCCGATTGGTCATGAAAAATGGGCGATTGTCGTCTTGAATTGGGGATACTAGTGAAAATTCTTTCCTAATATGAAATACGGCGAGCTTTCGTGAGTGTGCATAAATTATAAACACACACACGAAAGCTCACCGAATCACTTCATGCTCACGCCGAACGAGCGTCTGCTGCGTGCGTCGTTGTGTCGCTGGTACAGCATATTGCAGAGCATCGCACATGCACGCTCGCGCCGGCGTTTGACGTCTCATGCACATGGTATTTGGGCGTCTGGTTTGCTACAATGTGCTAGTCTGCAAGGTCGCTTGATTTTGTAAACGACATAGACATATTGTAGCATTCAGTCAAAATGTCTATTTGGCGGTGTAAATCGACGTCTATTTTACAAATACTCTAAATTACACCCTTATTTAAAGTTTACATCCAAAAGATGTCAGCCATTGAGCGTTAATTTAGAGTCAGAATTAAAGTCAGAAGGTCAGATTGCCCATTTTAAAGTGGGCAAACTGTCACTTTTGAACGCATTCTCACATCGGACGATGTCCACTCAGGTGCGTTTGTCTATCAAGTTCGGCGACATTCACAAGTCGAGCAGAACAAGCATTCGAGAAGAAGAAGACGTGTTCAGCATCGACGTCGATAGCACCACGTTCCCAGAGATCGAGGCGCTAGTAAACGCCCAGATCAGACACGCACTCGACAGCAGCGAA
>JAADXH010000562.1:0-20146 GCA_023337595.1 Globisporangium camurandrum
GCTAGTTTTTGTATGGAAAAAGTTTGTATCGGAGCGCTCCTAATGAATTGCACTTGGTGCCCCGACTTCTTGTTTTTTTGTATTGAGTTTTGCGCAAGTGTCATGAGATCGAAAGCCATCGCATTAGACTGGAAGTTTGTAAGAAAACGAAATTCATTAGAGCTTGTATGGGCGGTTCATAGCGACCATCGCGCTAGCCATGTGTACATACACGTGAACGCCAAACACACACAACGAGCTCGATGAAAGCGGTCGTTGAGTCACCCAAACGCGCTGCGACGACCAGCAATGGCAGCAAACCCAAGCGGTGCGGTGCGTGCGCAAGCGCTTATGCTGCAACGGGTTGTCACTGACGCTCGTCGCATGCTGCTGCGGTCATTGTGGCGCTTGCTAGCGTTGTCGGAAACGATGCACCGTCCGAATTCCCACTGCTACCCAAGCGCAAGTCGCCCAAGAAGAAAGACAGCGCAAAGAACACGAGCAAGCAGGTGCGTCCCGCATACTTGCTACCTGCAACCACGCACGTGTGCCTCGCAGCTCCAACAACGTGATCGATCCATTGTATATCGTGCATCTAGCACGTTGTGCTCCCGAACGTGCGTGCGTCTTCGATCACGTTTGCACACGCAGCAGCGCAGTCGCAGTCGCAGTCACAACCACTCGACTCGGGCGAGGAACTCGACGTCTTGAAAGCGATTCTCGTGCGGGAAGGCTACCTCCAGCGTTTGGCGCATGCGAATGCACACAACCGCATCAGTGGAGCGCACTTGAGCGACACAGTCGACCTGCTCGATCTCTTGCGGGTCGTGACGCTCGACGTCGTCGACGCAATCAGCGCCTGGCGGTCGAAGACACACCAACTCGACGCGCCATATCGATGGAACAACGTGAATTACCTCTTAAAAATCCCATCGGACGTCGATTTCTTGGACAAACAGACCGGATTGCGCCAATGGCTTGGCTTTACGCTCGTGCGGAATCCGTTCATGTTGCCAATGAATCTCGATTGTGAAGCGCGCGTCTTCGCAGCAGCGGATGGCAGCAGCAGCAGCAGTCGACAGAGTTTAACAACAGAAGCAGGCGGTCGCTTCATTGCAGTTGGTGGCAAGCGGCGTGTGGACTTTACAAGCGACCACAGCGCTGTCGAGTCGCCCAATAAAACGACAGCAGCAGCGCTCGCCGATCGCAAACGCGCCAAGCATCCGTACGAGACGCGCGTGTTGAACGACGACGCGCTCGTGCCACTGACCGCGTCCATTTATAGCAATAGCAATAGCAATCGACCGACGTCCCGCGCTGCGACGGCGACGGCTGCGACTGCATTCGTCTTGCCGTCGCAGATCGGGGAGCTCGACATGATGCGCCTCCAGGACGCAGCGACCATCTTGCGGATCGAAGAAGCGCGTTGTGGACGCCACACGCGCGACGCGTGCAATCGGATCGTCCCACTCGACGAAGTGCAACGCCAACGCGACATGGTGACGATGTCGGGCGATGCGTACGCAACGTTGGAGCAGCAGCAGCAGCAGCAGCGCAGCGCTTTGCAGGACGACGATCCGGAGAGAGACGAGCGTGAGCCTTGCACCGACGCACCAGCATCATCGCTTGCAGGCAAACAGTACGGCAAGAAACGCGCGAGTCTATTAGGACGACCGATGCTCCACGCGCGTTCTTCCTTCAAACCCATGCTGCCAGTGCCGCGCAAACGCTCGCGCGGCGCACAGCTCGAAGCGTCGTTGGACGTCGAACGGCAGGCGCATGCGCGCTTTGGGGTCTTGATCGATGCGCTCCGAGAAGAGATCGAGCGCCACGAGATGGACGTTGCGTACTACGAGAGCCTTGCTGGCGTCCAGTTCTACGGCGATGAACTGGTGGAGTTTAGGACAAAAACACGCAGTGCGATCGCACAGCTGCGAACCGCATTGAACGAGAAGCGCAGCATCTACGACCACAAAGCAGCAACCATTTACACGAAAGCTGCGATCCTCACGACGTTCAAAGCAGCGCACAAGGACGCAGTCGACGCTGCGGTGCGTCTCTTTCGTACCTCCTTCATAGTGTCGCCATCCTAACCGTTTGCTGTCGTCTCATGCAGCGCGCAGCAGAGATCGACGCCAGCAGACGTCGCGCCGACGCGACGCGCAATCGCAATGAACGTGACGCTGCTGCACACCAGACAGCGACTGCGATGGCGAGTGCCGACGCCGACGTCTTTGTCCATCTCACAAACCAGCGCGGTGTCGATTCGACGCGAGCACTCGTCGCGCCGATCGTGTTGGATTTGTGTGCGACGCTGATCCAGAAACGCGCACGGGGGATGATCACGCGTGCAGCGTTTAGCGACCGCAAGATTGCGTTTTACGTAGCGAGTACGTCTATTCAAGCCAGCGTCCGGGGGTTCCTCGTCCGTCGGCGCGTGGCGAAACTATATGCACGCACTGCTGCAGCTCTCAACCTCCAGCGCATGGCGCGTGGGATGTGTGCGCGGCGCCGCGTTTGTAGCATGCGACGCCAGTTATTGCTACTTCAAAGTACGCTGGTGCTGCAAAAGATCGTACGCGGTCGCTTGGGGCGCGTTCGGATGTGGAAAGTGCGTCACTTGCGCACTGCGCGCAGCGCGATCGCTGCTGCTGTCGGTGTCGACAGTTTAGGCGTCGCTGACCTTAAGGAGCTCGCGGACGCTTGCTACAGCATGGTGCCGGTGACAAACAGCAGCGCTGCTGGATTCTCCAAACCGCTGACGCCGCTCGTATTGGGGCTCGTGCGCGTGCTGCTGCTGCTTACGAGCGACAGCGACGCTGCTGTCGATGTGGCGAATGTCCGCTGGCGCGAAGCAGCGAGTTGTTTGCGCTGCAGCGTGGGCCTCCTCCGCCGCATGAAGCGCATTGCGAGTGCAGCTGCGCAGCAGTTGGTGCGCGTGTCGCCGCTCGGGAATGCGCTGCTCGATGCGTACGTTGCAGACGATGCGTTCTGTGCGGCGACGTTCGAGCGCCTCGACCACGGCGCGCGCGCAGCGACTGCGCTGTTCCACTGGATCACGTCGTTCGCAGTCGTCGCGCGGCTCCAGCACGTCGTGCCCAGTCACTCGAATAAGCCGTTTGAGGTTGCAAGCGCATTCGATCGACGCGAACTGCAGCAGGACGCACTCGAAGTGCGCGAACATGCGTTGCGTGTCGACGACAGCGAGCGCCGGTTCGTACCGGCAGCGCTGCTCCAGGCGGCAGGCTTCCCGCGCCATCGCCCGCGGTCCGTGCTGCTCGTCGTTGCGCACGACGTACCGCTTGCCGCGAAGCGTGCAGTCGTGAATCGCTTGTGCACCGCGCTGCCGGGTCTCTTTGTCGTCATGAACC
Organism: Globisporangium camurandrum; assembly: GCA_023337595.1. Taxonomy (NCBI): domain Eukaryota; phylum Oomycota; class Peronosporomycetes; order Pythiales; family Pythiaceae; genus Globisporangium; species Globisporangium camurandrum. Next base: position 3,351 of record JAADXH010000562.1, read on the forward strand.
GGACAGCGTCGCAGTCACCAGCATCCGTCACCCAGCGTTTGCAGATGACGACGACATCGCCGTTTGCTGCGCTGCGTGCGCCGCCGTGGATGCGTCCCCACAAAAAGTCGACAACACTGGAATGGGACGGACTCTGTATTGCTGACATTCGCAATGCAATGCGCACTGGCATGAGTGTGATCCTCGAGACGGACGTCGGACTGCACGACGCACCGCGACGACAATTCCTCGATGCGTTTGCAGCACTGAAAGCTGCAATTGACCCAGCGCCGCTGTGCGTCCTCGTCCATGGCTCGCTCCAGAACCAACCAGCTACAACGCCAGTGGATAGCAGCAGTCCAATTCGGCGACTGGCCGACGCAGCGCTTAAGCAAGCGTTCGAGCACGCAGCGGCGCTGCTCCATACGCTCTCGCAGCCGCGTCTGCGCGCACAAATGGCGCGCGTCAGTGCTATTGACAATCCTGCAGCCGCAATTGCGATCGTCGTCGAAGCGTTGATTGTTATTATAACACCGTCAAAGCGTTTTGATCCCGCTCTACCACGAATTCACACAGCGACAAGCAGCTACGTGAGTTGGCGACAGCTCGGGAAGCGACTGCTTGCACACCCGGCGCTGCTGTGTTCAAAACTGCAAGCAGTCGCGCTCGACCGCGTCCCACGCGAGAACCTCGCGGCGCTGCGTCAGTACTTGAGCCACGCCGACTGGCCGACGCGTGCGCAGGCGAACTCCTTGGATAGCGTTAGCAGCGTTAATAGCAGCGAGCTCCTGGCTGCTTTGACTGCGTGGATCGAAGCAGCGGCGCACTGCGCACAGCTCGTGAATGACTGCGAAGGCCTCGCGCCAGCGATCAGCCGGACGACGCCGATCCGTGGCCTGTTTGACAGCGTCGTGACGTTCCACAACACGAGTGATAACGACAGTGAAGACAGCGACGAAGCTTGCGTACTCGAGCTGCTGGACGCTGTGCTTGCTGACGTACGCGTCTATCGGACGTGCCATACGCTCGACAAACGACGCTGCGTCGTCAGCGTCTATCACGACTGCAGGCGGATCTATTTATCGGCGTACGATCCGTTAAGCAGTTGGCGCTGGCACGCGACGATCGACGAGACCGACGTCGATCGGTTGCTCACACCAAACGCGATCGAGCGCAGTCGCAACGACAAGACACCACCGACGACGCGCGCCGATATGTACGACCGTTTGGTGCGGCTGTGTCTCTTACAGAAACGACAGCGCGTCGTTGTCGGCAGCAGCAACAGCGATAGCGCAACGGGCGCGATCGTTGCGCACGCCATGCAGCGTCTTATACGCTCCACATCACAAGACGCTCTTCCGACAGCGCCAACAGCAGTAACTACGACCGACCAACAGCTCGTCGTTCGGCGACGCGCGATTCGACTGTATCGCCATGCGCTGCACGTGAGCGGTCGCCTCGCGACGCTCACGATCTCGGAGCTGTCGCGCAATCGCGTCCAAGTCGACGCATTCGTCCATGCTGCTGCTATTGCAGACAGCTGCAGTACTCTCCAGGCAATGTTTAGTCTCGAGCGCATCCTCGCGCGGTTGAGTGTCGAACAGACGCATTGCAGCGTCGCGCTGACGTCGATCCCGTCGCTCGTCCTCGACCGATTGCATCTGTTTCGTACGGCGCTATGCGACCGAACGACGTTGCTGCAGGACGATACGACGTCAACAGCTGCGCTCAAGCTGAGCATCCGGACGCGCGAAGTGGCGCCCGGTCGCTTGCTCTGGCGCAAAGCCGTGCGCGTCTCTGAACTTGCAGACCGTCATCAAGCAGCGACGGGCGTCGTCTGGCTCTGCAGTTTACGGGAGCGCCACGCGACGCGGACGTACTGCATCGAGTTCTACCAACCGCAGACGAGCGGATCGTTTGTCGTGCTACTCACGCGCCGCGACTGCGAGGCGTTTGTCGCAACGTCCAAGCACGCAACGCGCGCTGCGCTGCAACGCATGCTCCAGCACTTTCGCTTCTCGGGCGACGACGCAGTGCGCTGCGACTTGCGACGCGTGCTGGCGCGCTTTCCTTTTAGCATCCCCGTGCGTCAGAATCCACACCAGCGACTCCACAAGCGCGACGTCGTGCGGACGTACGTCCAAGTCGAACGCGTCGAACGCGTCGAGCCTCGTGAAGCTGCTGCTGGTCTCTTGTATCGCATCTGTTTGCCCGAGAGCTGCGTCGAGCAGACGCTGATGCTCGTCGACAGTGAAGTCGAGTCGTTTGTATTTGCTTCTGCGCCACGAGCGTCGTGGACGACTGCGTCGTCGCTGCGCATGCGTCAGCATATGTGTCGCGAGCTCGTCCAGTGCTTTGTCTGGGACGACGACGCGTCCGCGGCAAATGAATCCGACCGTCCCAGCCTCTCTACAGTCGAGAGCGCACGTCGACAGGGTCGCGTCGTCGCGCAGCTACCGAGTGGCGCCGTTACAGCGCACGCAACGTTGCGCTCGACTGCCGACCGCGCTCCGTCGAACGCGCCAGCGTCACGGCCTCCAACGCGACTCCAGCGCACGCCATTCACTGCCCGCAGCAGCAGCACTACCGACAATCCAGCGCCGCTGCTGTCGTCCTGCATCCACTTGCTCGATCCGCCAGTCGATAGATCGCTCCACGCGCCGCCACGCACCACGCGGTGCTACACGTACAACATGGACGAATCGATCCATTGCGGGAGCTATCGCGTCAGTGGCCGCCGCGTACTCGTACAAGTCACGATGCGCGCTGTGATCGTCGCCGACACGTCGCAGCTTCAGCAGGTCGTCGAACGCGATGCGTTTGAGCTTGTATTTGCATTCTACGATCCACTTGCAAGCTGCCGCGCTACTGTTTCCATTAATGGACGCGCTGCGCTGCGCGAAGTCGTCGGTCCCGACCGCGCAGACTGGATTTGCGCTGCAAACGTCCACCAGCTCATGCGGCACATTGTCGAGCAACGCACATCGATTGCGCTCGTGTCGGAACCGCGTGTCGTCGTCCACAGCTCGTCGTTCCGCGGCCACGCGATGCCTCTAGCAACGCCAGCGCCAGTGCTGCTTCGAATGGACGTGCGTTTCCAGCGCGATCGGCTGTTTACGAAACACAAAGCGACGCCGCTCCATGCGTTCGATGCGACGGACGCAGCTGCAAACGCTCCGAAGCTCATCGATGCAGCAGCTGAACGCGGCGTGAAGGTGCTGACGAAGACGCGCGTCCTCGATGGTGCTAGTCGTGTGATCGTCACTGTGTTTGACGTCAATGCGACGCAGCGACAGCAGCGACAGCGACACGACAGTCGAGGAGGAACGGACCACGTGCTGCTGCGTGTAGATGCGTACGTCCACGCAACGAGCAAGCGGCTGTCGCTGCTGGCAGATCGCAATGCGCTGCTGCACGTCGTGGGCGACCGCATCGAGCTGCTCGATGCTACTGACGATGACGCTGCTGCCTGTGACCGCATGCTGGAGCTTGCACACTTGGTGATCGATCACATTCGCATCGAGGCGCATCGCAATGACGACGAGGGCAGCAGCCGCTTGTTCTTTACTGAGTACTACGCACCGGCTCTACCGTTGACAGAGTCGACACGCATCAGCAGTAGCAACAACGACGAGACAACGCGCACATTACTGTATAAAACAACGCGCACGGTTGCACGCGACCACGTGGTGCTGTCGCTCTATCTCGTTGACGATGATGCGCTCGCTATACAGTGCTACGCGCCACGTACGAGCGCGCGCTGCGACGTCGTCGTGTCGTGTACAGCACTCTGCCTTGCACTCGGGATGGTCGACAGCGCCGACAGCGGCGGTGTGGAATGGACAGTTGCGAGCCTCGCAACACAGACAGCGATTCCGCGTCAAGTGCTCTGGACGCACATTTGTTCGTTCGTATGCATCGAGCAGCAGCAGCAGCAGCAATCGCTGGCGCAAACAGACGACAAAAGTGCATCGTTTGATGTTCGTTTTGTGCTCGACGAGCAGCGTGCACGAGCGTGTCGAGCGACGTTCTTAGAGCAGAGTAGCGGTAGCATCGGCGACAGCACACAAGTGCTCGCAAATTGGTGCGGCATGGCAATCGAGAACATGCACACGCACTACGTTGCGCTGCGGCTCGTGCTGCTATGTGCGAGTTCAAGTGGCGGCAATGCAACGACGACGTGTCGGTCGACACCCGCAGCGGTTGTCGTGCGCGAGTGTAGCGTCGTCTGCACTGCGTACTCGCCCAGCACGTTTGCGCTTGCGAGCGTGACTGTGACGGCGACTGAGCTCGATCGACTTGTGACGCCGTCGTCGTCGACACCGTGTATGTCAACGGGGGCAGTAGATTTAGAAAAGGAGGCGGTAAGAATGAGCGGCGCAGAGCTGCTGCAGCGCGTGCGTGCATGTGTAGCGCTTGAGTTGGATGAGTCCGCAACGGCATCGCTTGACGATGCCGATAGTGGAGTTGTGTTGCACATAACACTTCATCCGCAATAGCATCGCTTTCCCCACGTGTTGTTGTCTCGTGTTGTAGTGGGTTTACAAATGCGGTAGTGATTTATGCACTACTGTCACAAACAGCACGAGCAAAGTGAACGTCGATGACGTTTGCAAGCGTGTACTCCGTAGTGCTATCGCAGTAGGAACTTAAAATGGATTTAGAATCGTAGATGTCGCTTCATTTATCCACCTCACTTCTACGTCTCCTCTCCTCGAACGCTCTTGCTCTGTAACTCGAGACTTGCGACCGACACGCGACGAGCAAGACGAGAGCAGCGCAATGGACAACCCAACCACTACGCACGACTCGACGGATGCACACGACACACAACAGCGTCCGAGTGCACTCGAACAGTCACGCCCAAAAATTGTAACGATCGAGCCACACCATGTAGTGCCGGTGCGCATCCGCATCAAGCGCATGCTGATCGTGCTTGTAGCAATAGCCGTCGCCGTAGCTACCGCATTGCTTACGGCGACGTTTGCAAACCACGGATTACGCCTCGAAACGTTCGAATACGGCTATAAAAGTGATGTGGAGACGAAGGCATTGCTCGATCGGTACAACTCGTACTCGGGCAGCATCGTCTCGCTGCTCGTCAAGCCAGTCGAGCTTTTCCTCGGCATGGTCGCAGCAGTTGCGCTCCTCTGCCTTATGACGAACTTCAGTGTGCGCGACAACATCGCGAGTACGGCACGCATCGTACGTTATAACCGAGTGTTGCTAGCGTGCACTGCGCTCGCTGGCTACCTCTATACGAACGCGTTTAACGCAGTAAACGTGCAGCTTGCACCGCTACCAGTCGACTCGACCATTGTGTTGTCTGACTTGACGCTCGTTGCGTCTGAGCGACCGGATCTCGCATCATGGAGTGGCTTCCAGCAGCCACAGCTTCAGTATTTGCATGAATCGAACTACACCAACTCAAATCGTATTTTATCCTCGATTCTGCGCACGGCGCTCGTACCAGTCGAGCCATTGCAAAAAGCAACGCAGTGTCAGTTGTTTGCAACGAACAAGGCGAACATTGACAACTTGGCGATAGTGTTTGGGTTCCCATCTCGGTCGTGGCATTCGTATTTACTTGGCTTTAATAGGGTTTGGCAATCGTTCGACACATTCGCGATCGCCATTTCGGATGCATCGAGCACGAAACCCGATACGCTGCTACCCATGGACACGGCACGAGCTGCACGACTGCTTATCCAAACGCTCACATCGACGCAGACGGTGCTACCGTGGTGGGACTCAAACTTTGTTGCAGAGCTGGCAAGCGATGCGATTGAGAAACAGTTTGCGCCAATCGCAACAAGCGACTCAAACTACTCGCATGTCATGGCAGTCGCCGACCTATTGCTCCCGACCAGCATTGCATCGAACAGTGTCGACGGCAACGACACGCTGGTCACACCGACTGAATTCCTCGTGCGCGCCAAGCAAATGATGTTTGCAATGTTCAGTCGCGCGCCGAACGTATCGGCAGCCGATGTGACGCTCGAGTTTGCGCATTCCGCTAACGTCATATCCGGCATGGCGTTTGACTCACTTACACTCGACATACCGCTACACATGCGGCACTACCATCGCAAGGGCTACGCGAGTGCAAACGGTATTGAGTATGAGTACAACCGCAACGGGCGATCCAGACGACGGCGGGTTTTACTACGACTTGAGCACCAGGGACGATTGCAGTAGCGATGCGTGCATTGTCAGTGAGCCAGAGTTCAGTAGCGATGGATTGCAGACGTCCATTGAGCCGCAGATATATGCGCTTGCAGTGTGCCTTGACGACAATGGCAACGAAGAGCCGACGCTGCGGTTTCAACATCGCAGCGACTCGAGCAGCCGCACCGGAGCGCGTGTGACTATGGAATCCGAGTGTGTTACGCACTCGAATCGGTCGATGTTTACAGTCAGTGTTGGCAGGCGCATCGAAGGTGACTCAATCACAACACGGGAAGTCTATGATCCACAGCTTGGTAGTGACGTGACAATTGTGCGCGTCAAGAACCTGCGCAAAGTGTATTCGATCACCGTGATGCTCGCATCGTGGACACCGCAAGACCTATCGAAAAGGTACAGCGCCGCGTGCGGCGACGGCAGCTACAACGGCGACAAATACGCCGACTGTACGGGATTTGCGATGGCGTGTAGTTATAGCAATACTAATTTCAAGGAATATGTCGACTGTATGGCATTTGTGCATCGACACGAGCGAAATCGCCACATCCTCGTGGGTGATACGCACATTCCGACAGTGTTGCTGCAAGCGTACGATCTGATTGAACGCTACGCGTCCGACGCGGTGGAGTTTACGCCACTTGTGACAAAGATGGTGCGACAGCCGAGCCAAGGGGTGCACATGAGAGTGCCGCCATTGGATGTGATGTACCCGAGTTACATGAAATATCAAACCACGGGTAGTTGGCCCGAATCGAGGTACAGCGCGGAGCGTACGACATTGTGTTTGGCAAGGACCGAGCTAATCATCCAATTCGCGGAAAGTAATCACATGTACATGTGGTACACGCGGCAGCCGTCAGTCGCTGCTGCCATTTTCTTTATCTTCCAAAACGCAGTGGAGCATGATGTCATGGAGTCGGCGAGTACTGCATAAAACGGCAACGACGGCGATGTTGCGCTCCATTTTAATGGCAATAGTCAATGGGTAGACGTCAACATGTCGATACCGTGGCCGAACATCATCCTGACGCTTGCCGGGACAGCACTGTTACTCGTGGCGAGCCTTGCAGTGTTTATATGCGGCGGTCGAGCGAAAGAGGTCGAGATGCAGCGACTTTTGACAGCACACGCAGTTGCTGAGTTGCTGTTCAACGAGGAAAAGTACCCTTCATCGCTGCTCGAGATGCACGTCCTCCTGTCGACGACTGGTGCACAAACAAGTTTGGAGTGTGGTGATGGTGCGGGCAAAGTCTCCGCACCATCATCGCCAACAACAACAACAACAACAACCGCAGCGTCTGCAGTTGCAAACACCCAAGCTAACAGCGTGCAGCTTGCGTATTTCCGCATCCAGCGCTTGGCACTCGGACTCGAGGCAAAGCGTTTGAATAGTACCACTCGAGATTGGGTAAGTATATTGTTAAAGGCAGAAGAAGTCGCAGTTTGTCGATGTGATGATAATATTCACCACACCAACATCTTGGTTTCGTTATATCTCTCACTATGTATATGTCTCTCTCTTTCTCTGTATCTCCTAAAGTATCTCTAACTACCTACTTCCTTTTATTGCTCCGGACACTTGACCAACAAACAACTCGAACCCATTTTACGCGCTAAAAAGGCGATCAACAATGAATCCACCATTCCCCGTACATTATTTGCGAAGTGGCTGCACACAGCAACTAAAAGTAGTCTCAACCGACCAAAAGAAACATTTTCTTGCTATTGCAGTTTCGAGCCAAAAACAAAACTTGCTCGCTACGGAACAGCAACACACCAAACTGCTCGGCTATCGCTACACCCCGAATCTCTTAGGGTTTGTCTTAGAGTTTATACAGTGTTGACCAAGTGTAGGGATTTAACTTGTCTTAAAGGGAGCGCGAAGTGAGTATTAGGTTGATTTTGGCTATTGAAAAACACCCCCACAGCATTCATTCGTACTGTTTGCATCATCGCAATTGTACGCCCCAGTTGTTGTGTATTGAGCCAGCCCATTGATTGTACACCAAATTTTTCGCACACATGTCCACCAATACTGCTATGACCAAATGCATGATCGCTAAATTATCTAATGTTGAACTTGAGTGTAATCAGACGCGATCGAAATGTAGGATCATCATAAACCAATAATTCGCGTTTATCAATTGCACATGTTGATCTTGTTAGGATGAACATATGTCTCGGCTAATAATTGGACCCCTGTATCAAGTAAAAACAGACGCAAACGAGACAAAACATGCCAGTGAACCACAAAAACGGGATGCATTCATTGATGACACGCATCATGTCGCCTACTCGCTATCGACTGTCGCCTACTCGTCGCTTGATTGTCTTCATCTGCCATTTCGAATATATGGCGGTTGGTACGCTTCATTCCAGGTTTGATCATCACATGCGCGCATTGCCCTTTTTGTCGCCGCAGTCGAAAATGTCGTGCAAGATCTGGAAGCACGTCTGCACGTCACCGTACTATGCGCGACGCCCGATGTTGCACAAGCAGCACCATATGCGTAGCGAGTGTGAGTAGTAGGACGCAGTTTACAGCAACACAAGCGCTCATCACACCGAGCGTTGCCGTCACTGCAAGCGTCGCAGTAATACTTGGTCTTTTGGGCGTGGGTTGCTGCTATTCTTTTGCATGCAACGTCCTTGTGTGGCGTAGTCGCCACTTGCAGCAGCACTTGTGCCCGCAGGAGTGCTCGTTGTGTCGGCTGTTGCATCAGAAGCAGTGCTCGCGTCTTTTCTCTTGCGTCAGTGCCCACAGTCGCTGCACTATTGCTTGCCGCTGCCGTCGTTCGCGCATCGTGGGTGCGTTTGCGCTTCTTGGCTTTTGCCCGCACAATATAGCGCACTTTGCACGAATGGTGGTGGTACTTGTATGATCCGTCGGTTGTCAAGTAGTAGTCTGGATTCTCGCGCATGTTGTGGCCAGAGAGAGCACTCGGCCGTGGCGTCACTTTCGTTGACCGCGGGCTCAAAAAGTCATCGTCCTTTTGGCATATCTATCGAGTAAACATAAGTGAAGTTCAGCATGTTATCAAATTCAACATACGTAAGGTAGAACAACACGCGTGACATACACCGGCTGTCGCAAGGTCCTCTGCAATGAGCGAAAAGAAGCTGTCCTCGCAAAGTCTCCAGAATTTTGTCGTGGCTAGACTTCGCAAGCCCGCGCTGTCGAGCTTGGGTCTTGCAAACTGGAAAAGCATTCAATAATTCACTAACGCCATGCCTACCATGCATACAAACAATGACTTGTAGCACTTCTTTAAAGTAACGCCAATCTGGATCAAGTCCAACGAGTGGCGGAGCTGATCATGTCTGTCAACTATGTGGTCGTCAATAACCAATTATGTGGGCATGGTGGACACTTTCGTACCACCCGGGACTTTGCGCGATGTAAGGAAGATAGTGATGTTAGTAAAAGTGTAGACACAATACATATACTATACACACACATTCGGTCACGAAGATATTCAGACGTCACACAAATGAGTACGTACGAGCAGTCGACATCTGACGACTGCCACCGGCCGACAGGAAGTGACCGGCTTGCTGTACATCCAAGGAAGAGCATACATAACGGGCAACTCCTTCGTTACAGCGACCTTGAGCTCTCCGCGTGGTACGTTCCTCGGACATCTGGCGCGCTTGCCGGCCACGGCCGCCGGAAGCGCAAGGCAATTGGTCATCGCTGTGCCGACGATGTAAATATTGTGATGGCGTCGCTGTATCGAGAGTCGCACGCTGGTGTAGAACCAGTCGGTCACATCAAGCAGCCACTGCAAGCTGACATGCGGTGGCAGAACGTTCATGTTCAGCAGATTTGTGGACGCGCCGACATTCACGTCGGGTGCTGTTGGCATAGCAACATGTTGCTTTTTCCACTGTGAACATGGAGGCTGTGCATATGTACATTTAAAGTTCAACAATTATCAAAGAAACTGTTAGTATGTCGACATGTTCAGCAAGTCCAAAGTAGCAAAACAACACAAGCACAGACGTGTCGAAAGTCGTCTTCCACACTATATAAGGATTATCATTTAAATTCTACCTTGCGGAGTTGTAACGCAAGCTGTTGTGCAGGATGTCATCGTCGATAGACAAAACGGGTCGCAGGTTGCAGCAACGACGGCACCTGTGTTGCAGGTAGTCGAGCTTGGCGCCCCGGTCATTATTGTTGGTAAAAATAATGATCCGGAGAACTTGGTCGAATCGGTTGCAAGAAATTAACGTGTCAAGCGTACATCCTAGTGGGCAAGGTACCAAACTCAATCGGCGATTAGTGCTTCGCCATCCATTGTTTATGAGGAAGCAACTTGTGCTCGATTAACAAGCCGACGACACGCACAAAATTGCGGGGTTTAAACGCGTGCTGATCGTGCAATATAGCCGCGGTCTCTCGCTTCAATCCGGCCCTTTGGACGTCTGCCGTTGCTTCTCGTACGTTGCCTTCGCTCGCACCAGGTCCTTTTGTTTTTGGAACCGATTTTAGTTATGTGTGATCGTAAGTCAGTGCCGCACGGGCAAATAGATTAATAGTAACGGTAGAGGCGAGTGGGCTGCTGCGAGTGCGCATTTCGGCTATCCGTGCTACTCGCCGAATAGATCAGGGTACGAGTCTTAGTCTTCGGGAATGTCGGTAGAGTCTGCTTGTCGTACTACAATGCGCAAAGATTAACAAATAATGGTCATGCAGTTAATAGTCAATCATTGTTTCTAAATGTGTTAAAATCAATCGTTATGTAAGGTCGCAGACTAGTAGTGCTCGACCATCATTTGCTTGCAGAGTCGATGTCATCGCACCGCACGAATCCCGCTGCTTGTCGCCCAGCGCTAGCAACAACGGCATTGGCTCCACAAAGCAAGAGCCTTGCGTCGTTGGTGTCGACCAAGTGTCAAAGTTGGTAATGACATAGCGGCGTCCGTCGTCGATCTAAGTGAGCACAGATCATTAGCGGTGTGTGCTCGCGCACCGACGCCTGTGTGCAAACGAGGCAATTGCGAGCTGTTGTTGAGCTGGTAGCGTGACTTCATCGCAGACCAAGCGTTCGTGCGCTAGCTTTGCTAAGAATCACCACTCTCTGCTAGTAGCTTACATGTCCTTTTCGTCGAAAACACTTTTTGTGGTATGATGTAATGGGCAGGATATTGAATTTCGATTCATATAAGTATATTGTTAGGTGGATTTTATTAGGTTTAGTTTCAAATTTGGTTTAGTGTCCCCTATGCGTCACTCGCACACTTGTGTGTGCATTTTGACTTCAATGTGATTGGCTTGTGACAGTTAAAAATTCGACCTATCGACAGCCCACAGCGCATGGGGTATAAGTAGGGATCTGAATAGCTTTGTTAGGGACTGAGCTATTCAATACAAATGTTCAAAGCAGGTTTTCCCTTCTTCTCATCACTGCTTCAGCGACTGTACTTGACGTGCAAGTACGTGTCGCTTGTTCACGCTTCCTTACCTGCACCACGTACGTTGGTAATGGTCAGCCCGTTACACACCCTCTGCTCAGCGCAAGACATCCTGCGAGATGCGCTCATACTGGTGCGTGAGGGCACTGCGCACGTTCATCTGTGGTTGCGTGCGTGCGGTTGGTCTCGATTGCTCACAATTCTCGAATGTGCAAATGAGGCAATTGTCGGTAACCCGCATTTTAGCTCGAAACCATGTTGCTTCTCGAATATGAATGCGACATGATGTGGCAGACATTACTTTCGAATTCTATTTTTATGCACGTCACTGCCTGTGCATTTCGGCAACTGTCTTCAATTTTCCGTTGTTTGCGAAGCGTACGTAATCGAATTACACTTGATAGTGGAATATAAAGATTTCTCTGGTACATTCGCTATTAAAGATGTACGCCAATCTACATGCAGTAACTTCTCAATGTATCCAAGATATACATGTAGACACGGGGGATTAAACCAAAACACCAAAAAAGGAATAAAAAATTCTAATCTCACCCACCCCCTCGTGGCATCCCATGTCATGCCGGCACTATTTGGGCGATCTTTGACATGAAGGAGTAGGGTTTATACATCTATTCAACGGTGCCATTAAATCGCAATTTACACATTGTATAAACCCGGTTTTGATATAAATCACCACGTATCCTACATTCAAATTGTACTATTCGTTCGCATTCAAGTGCTGTGTCTGCGCCGTATATTCTCGTCACATGCGTGGCGCATTGGACGTCACAACGACACTGCAGGGATGACCGACAGGAGTAACACAAAATCATAATACCATTTCTAACAGATTTTATTGACAGGTTGTATAGTAATTTAAGAAAATATATCTTAACTGAAAGTATATACTGACGAATACCAAGCTTGTGTCGAATGTAAGTATAGGTTACCAGCATATTCTGTAGGCTACAATCTCCGAAGATACGGGACTCGAAACCAAACATCTTGTAAGCAGCTTTGAGTAGTGCTAGGAAGGTACTGTGTGGCGATCCGGTGCCATGAATACTATTGCGATATACTACATGATATATATCATTTAGCTGCAATTTAGCATGGACGTCCTAAATAAAAACGTTCGTTCGTATTCAGCGCTGTCGTCGTGGATCTCATAGATGCGCTGACTATGAACTGGTGCAATTCATCCCCACCACACGCGCACTCACTCATTTTTCTCGACTCAGCTCCGCACGCCTTCGTACGTTGGCACCATGTACTTGATGTTCACAAATGCGTCTGACCCACCGGTGCGCTCGAGCGCTTCGAGCGTCTCGACGATCATCTCGCCGATGTCCTGCGCAGCGCGCTGCTGAAAGTCCATGTCGTCGCCGAGGTTCCGTCGCTTGCTCTTAAACTTGTTGAGCACTGGTAAAAGCTGGCGGTAGTACGGCACGAGCAGCGGTCCGACGCCAGGTGTGCGTGTCAGGAGCTGCAGCACTGCGAGCGCATCGCGCAAGTGCTTGCTCTCGTGCGTGTCGAGCACTTGGCGCAACGCTGGCACGACGCGATGGAGACACTCGACGACGCGCGCCGGTTGCGTCTGACCAAACTGGAGCAGCTGGAACGCACCTTCGCGCGCGAGGAAGCTAAACGGGTGCGTCTTCTCGGTCAGTCCTTCGAGAAAGAGCGGCAAGAGCTTGCTAAAGTCGACGTCGTCGATCGGCTGCGTCCACCGCAGCGTGTTGCCACCGGCGCGGCTCTCAATCATGATCGGCAGTTCGTTGCGCTGATATGCGCGTGGAAACTGCGATGGCGGTGCGCCGCGTCGTTTGAACGCACCAGCGACTGGCGGCAGCTCTGCGAGTTGCTTGCGCGTGACGTCTTTCGTGTGCTGGACGGCTTTGAGAACGACCGACCGCGTCGGGGACGGCAGCTCAAGTGCGTCCATGACCGACTGACGTTCGGCTTGAAACGAGTCGGGACGTGCACCAGCACCACCACTGCCGGTGATTGCTAGTGTAGTGGACTGCAAAGTATGACGCGGCGGCGACAACGCAGAGTGGTCTTTTACACCGAGCTGTGGCAGTTTATGTGCTCGCTTTGGATGTCGACTATCATCGACGCGTCGGGGGTTGTCGGTGTCGTGATGATGACGACGGCCTTGCCGATGCAACGCGCCGACTGCGACTGCATTCGGATCGTCATGTAGTCGCTGCTTGAGCTTGAGTTCCAGCACACCGACTGGGGCAAACGGACGTAGTTGTCGAAGCGTTAGCATAGTCGCATCAAATATCGCTTCCATCTGCAGTCCTTGCATCCTCAAACCTCAAAGTCCACGAAGCGCAAACACGCACCGTTGCGCTTGTTCGTTGGTGATGCTGCTGCTGTGTTGCGTGTACCGGCAAGCGACGCTGGCGGGAGGTGCTCGAACGACATCGCGTGCTCGTGACTTGGTTGCTATTCTTGCTTGCTATTCTTGCTTGTTTTTTGTAAAAATGTGCACAACCCAATTGTTTTGCACATTTTTTGTTAGATTCGGACCGATTCGCGACCTTTCTGACGATTCGGACGACGTTTGGATACAACCGGACAGTTTTGTGTACCAATATGCTCCGCCAAAAGCAAGCAACCTCCTGGTCGGTGCTGTGTACACCGCTTAGTTAAACAAAAGTCGCTAGGCCCGCCTACGAACATCATGGTTGACGCCGCTAGCTAAGAGCTTCTCGCCCATAATATGGACGTCTTGTGTCTGCGACAGCTGTGATATTTTGTCCCTTGTGAACATTTGTGACTTCTATTTTTTCACTATCGCAAACATTTGTGAACGCTGTTGACGATCCGTTGCTCACTCTCTTCGGGACAGCCATCAACGAACGCCAAAGTACCACTACAAGCAAGTGACAAAGAAGTGCCACTAACTGTTACGCAAGAGCGATAGATGTAAATAGAAATTGAATTTTACACGTTCGCTCACACATAACGCGACACAATAACTCGAAACAACAATGCAAACTCAGGTGTCAAAGTTAGCGATATGCATACATACAATATCGAAAATGACGTGTTGCAAGCATGAATACAAAAGTATGGATTATATTATCGTCATTATCGTATTTACAGTAAGCTACAGATGCATTCTTGCCAAAGCTGCTTGCTTTGATGTGTTGGTAATAGAACATAAATACGCTTTGAAGTAGTGCGATTTGTGGATGTTAATGGGTGTGACTGTTCCTCATATGTATCATGACATTTATTTCGTGGCTCAAGAGAGCCATCAAAATACTTATAGCCTTGCAAATATGAAGATAGCTTTTGAGCGCGTTGAAATTGTCTTTAAGGAGTGGCTGGTGGATATTACAACAAACTCAACTCTACCACTTAAGGTTCGCAATTGCGCTTGTTCAACTTGTTTGTACAAGAATAGAGTATGCCACAGTCACGTTGAGTCTACCACGGTATTTCAGAATAACTAAAGTATTGTATGTCGTCGTCTCTACAGCATGGACTACCTACTGGAAACTGCTACTAATCCTACTTGCTACTCCAACTTGCTACTCTTGTTTGCAACTCCTGCTTACTACTGATTGAATCCGCTGCTCAAGCAGCGCGCTTTTAGATCGGACGCCACCAACACTGTCTCTGCTTCGTGCAGCCGCTGGCGCCGCCTTGTTCTTTAGTCCTCGACACGCTTCGTGCTGTTCTCGTTGAGTGGTACTATGATGTGAGCCTCGCTATCCTCATCCGAAAATTCACCGCCGTCGCCGAACAAGCTTACGATAATGTCCGTCGTCGCCAATCAGGCTAACTAAAATGTCCAACACCGTACGTGCGAGGTATCGGTACCGAAAGTACCACACGGACTGCATCATGTCATCAATCGACGCGTCGTCATGGTGGTGAAGAGATACGAACAGTTTTAATGTAGTGGTCGTAGTTAATAGTTGTTCGTCTGGCTGAACTCCAATCAACACTTAGCTTTTGTTCGCGATCATCTAGGTGCGTGTGCTGCGTGGACGGTGAACGCTTTCACATGGTTCTTTAATACACAACACACTATATATTAAAATGCCACGTAATAAACCGCACCAACACAGCTCCAATATAGTGAAAACTGAATTTCAAACTGCTCTAAACTGCATAAAAGTGCTCCAAACTGCTTCTCACTGAATTCAACTGTTGCAACAGATTTTGTAACAGCAGCAACACTGCTTGTAAAAACCATATGTACCACAAACATCCGTATTTTATCGTGCAGAAGTCATCCGCCAATCCAAAAAAGCATAGCAAGTGCACACACGGGTAGCGAGTATAAACAACACACTTGAAACGTTAGCACACCTTACTCCTGCACATAACGCCCCCATCCTGTCGGCCATCGCGACTGTCTGTGCGGTAATCTGTGCGGCGTTTCTCGCTCTCTTCTCGCGCAGCAATTTCGCAGCATCTGCGTCGGCCTTCTTCTTCGTCATCACTGTCTGTGCGGCAGTCGGTGATACTATTTCGGTGAGTCCGATGTTTGTGCTTGCGTTGCGTTTGTGGCCGTTTGTCCCTGTAATGGACTGGACACATCTGCACTCGTCCATCGCCCACCATAGTCCACAAACACATCCACATCCGCACACGCCATGTCAACAATCGTCACGCCACACGCCGCACTTGTTGCGTGCGCAAATTCTCTAAGCGCATTGGTTTCCACTGCAAAAGTTGGATTTTTACTGTTTGAAACTGATCTTCAACTTGACGTGGATAAAATCGGAGGATGTTTAAGCCATTACGGGTTTCGAAATGGCGATATGCATAAATATTATATCCAAAAAGCTGTGTTACAATCATGGATAAAGTATATATGTGATATTATTATCGTCATTATCCATTTTTAATATCGTGTTGATGATGAACATAAATAAGCATTTTCATGATTTGTTAAACCGCTATAACCGCTATAACCGTCATATTTACGATATAAAACCGATAGTGCCGCTAGAACCGCCACGTATACGTCATCATACACCGTAAAAACGCATTTCGCCTCGCCGTAAAACCGCCCATACAAGCTCTAATGAATTTCGTTTTCCTACAAACTTCCAGTCTAATGCGATGGCTTTCGATCTCATGACACTTGCGCAAAACTCAATACAAAAAAACAAGAAGTCGGGGCACCAAGTGCAATTCATTAGGAGCGCTCCGATACAAACTTTTTCCATACAAAAACTAGC
>JAADXH010000563.1:0-20140 GCA_023337595.1 Globisporangium camurandrum
TCCTCCACGATTTCTTTGCGGAGGACAAGTACTACTACCTCGTCACGGAGTTTATGGCCGGTGGTGAACTGTTTGACCGCATTGTTGAG
This sequence comes from Globisporangium camurandrum, assembly GCA_023337595.1. Taxonomy (NCBI): domain Eukaryota; phylum Oomycota; class Peronosporomycetes; order Pythiales; family Pythiaceae; genus Globisporangium; species Globisporangium camurandrum. The sequence continues at coordinate 90 of JAADXH010000563.1, forward strand.
AAGGTATGCGCTTGTAACGTCGATTGGCGCGTCTAGTCTGAATCTCTCACGCTTATTTGCTTTCGTATCCACTTACAGTCGTACTACAGCGAGCGGGAAGCACGCGACTTGGTCAAGTTGCTGCTCGAAGCGATCAAGTATTGCCACGACGCAGACATTGTCCATCGCGACCTCAAACCAGAGAATCTGCTGCTCACGAGCAAAGACGACGACGCGTCGATCAAGCTCGCGGACTTTGGGTTTGCAAAGAAGATCGAGTTCAACGGTGAAGGTTTGGTGACTGCGTGCGGAACACCGGGTTACGTCGCACCGGAGATCTTGGAGGGCCATGCGTACGGCAAAGGCGTCGATATTTGGAGCATCGGCGTGATCACGTACATATTGCTATGCGGCTACCCACCGTTCCACGACGACAACCACAATGCGCTGTTCAAGAAGATCAAGCGCGGCAAGTTCCAGTTCGATTCGCCGTACTGGGACCACGTGTCGGACGACGCGAAGGATTTGATTGCGAAGATGCTCGTCGTGAATCCCGCGGAGCGGTGCGTTGGAGTTTTGGGATGCGTAAACTGGCATTCTCTCTCTCTCTGGTGTGTAGACGAGGCACTGACAAAATGACATGGTTTGTGTCGATACAGTGCAACGGTCGGACAGCTGCTTGAGCACAAGTGGGTCACTGGCACGGAAGTTGCAACTGTGCAGCTCACGAGCGCTTTGGAGGAATTGCGGCGCTTCAACGCGCGGCGCAAGTTCAAAGCTGCTGTCAGCACCGTCCAAGCGACGATTGCGCTCAACAAGACGTTCAGCAAGAGTAAGTCGACGGCGTCGGACGACGACAGCGTCGAGCGGGCAGGTGCTGCCGCCGACGACGACGCTGTTGCGGCCGACAACGTTGCACTTGAGCTGGAAAAGCCGCTGTGAGTACGCGAGTCTGATTATAAACCACACTTTCACTCTACACGAGCACAAACGCGACTTGAAAAGCGAGAGAGCGACACTGAGAGCAGACAGCTTGCGATGAACTTATAATTGCCTGACTTTGTATTATTTCGGTCCATGTTTTTATCCGTCCTTGTAAATACTGCATATGTAGCTTAGCATTTACATTGATTTTAGCAAATATGTCAGATATTTTTGCTACAGACTTCAACTCGACACACGACACGCGCGCGACAAACATGTTCCCGAACGCACCCGCCGCGCTCGAGGACTTCCACGTCCACCAGCGCAAGATCGTCCGGATGTTCGCGCCACACTTGAGCAACGCAGCACTTGCGTCACACGAGCGCGTGTACTTGGCACTCCGAATCGCGCGGCTCGTGCTCGTACTCGTGTTGCCAACATGCGCCGTGTTTTACCTCCACGATTCGGTTCTGGAGACGCCAGTGTATGCAGTCGTGTCGGTCGTCTGTGGGCTCGAGCTTGTGCTCGCACTGGTGCGTGCGTGCGTGCGTACGTGCATATGTTTGCAAATGTGCGATAGACACAACGAGAGACTCACGGAGTTGCGCATGTGTGACAGTATCGATACTTTGTGCTCTGGCCCGAAGGGCTGCGCATGCGCTGGAACTACTGGCACGAGGTGCGTTCGCGTACGTACTGTAGCAACTGTCTGTCATCGATGCTGAGTCACTCACGCACATGCACTCAGATTGAAATGTCGGCCGACTGCTACAAGCTCAAGATCCTCGGGTTTTACCATCGCCGGATCGCCAAGTTTGCCGGCCGGTTCCCACCGACTATGGCCGCCAGACAGATCCGCTCGTACTATCGTACGCGGAGTGCACTGCCACTTGCGCTCTTCACTGCTACGTACATTGTGTGCATCGTAATGCTGGTCAATTCGACCGCACGCATTGCGGACAACGACGCCGCATCGAGTCGCATGTGGCTGTTGTATGGACTCAGTATTGCGAGTGCGCTCGTCGTATTGCGGTTCAGTACGATGCACCTTGTCGAGCTGCCACAGGTGCTCGCATTGCGGAACCACCCAGAGGTACCGACGCTTGGCAAGTGCTGCGAAGAGTGATGGTCGTGTTGACTTCTTGTTACTTTTGTTGCACATGTGTTTCAGTTTGCGGTCGATTTGATACCGCCAACGACGACGAACGAAGCGATTCCGTTTGCTCGTCTTGTACCGACGTACACAGCAACTGCCGACACGCCTGCTGTTGCCATCGACGTTGAGCCAGCGATTGAGAAGCATACCCTGTGATGCTACTGCAGACATTTGCCAACTTATAAAATATGTTCATTTCATTTCCTCATATATATGAGCACTTGAAATGAATGACTTTATAACACTAGGAAAGCAAATCTACATAAAAAACTCGCCAACGCACATTGAAATACGCGACGTTGCGCGTGCAACACGCAGCTCATTGGCCTCTCTCATTATACACACGTGTGTGTCATTGCATGAACATCGACATGGACGAAGAGGACGACACGTACGGCTTTGGATCGTTCTCGGATCTCTTTGATGGCTCGACACGCAGCGTACAGCATCAGGTTGCTGCAACCACGCTGCCGCACACGCCATCAGCAACAACAAATAGTAGCTCATCAATGCCACTGACACCAGCGAGCCTGACAGCTTCTTCGTCGACAACATCGACACCAGTGCATCGATCAATGCCATCGACGCCTGCGCGGCTCGATGTGTGTGCAATGCGTCACCTGTGGGTCTCGGAGCGCGCACTCGCAGCATTTGAACAGCAGCGACACCGTCGCCGCGCGATGCAAGTCACCAGCAGCGCTAACAGCAGCGCATCGCCTGCGGCTGCAACGATCGATGGCACTCACCGCGAGTTCCACCACGTGACTGCAAAGTTCAACGGCACAACGATCGACGGCGGTCTCGGCACTGCGTTCTTCGTTGCGTCGTTTGACAATAGCGACAATTCTGATGCTAGCGCACCTGCTCCTGCTGGAACGCGTGGTTTACTGTGGATTCAAGCGCGTCAGTCCGAATCGAATGCTCAGGACGCACGCAAGCGAATGCTCGATGCGATGATACCGTACGTTTTGTCCTTCTCTCTCTCTCTCTCTCTCTCTCTCTCGCTCTCGCTCTCTGACGCACTCTCCTGCATCCATTCAACAGCGACACCGCGACATCTGCGTCTGCAGTGTTCCTACAAGCGACTGAAATCGCTGCAGCAACAGCGACGCGCGTCCAGAACGCAGTGCCAGGCATCGACGTCGTCTTGCGCTGCGGGCAGCACTTTGAAGTAGCGTTCCTGCCCGGTGCGTCTGTCTACTTTGATATGTAGGATGCAAACCAGACGACTGACGACGGGTTGCTGGTTCCAAAAGGTCCGTTTGCTCACGCAACAGACCGCGACGCGCTCCTTGTTGCGCTCCAGACAGCAATGCAAGCGCCACTGTCGCCTGTAGTCGTCGCCAACAGCAGCAACGATCGTCACTCGCCTCTAGCAGCAACAACGACGACGACGACGACGACAACGCCATCGTCTCCTGCTCCTAGCGACACGACCGAACGCATGCTGGCGTCTTTGCAGCAACCACCAACATCGACAGCAGCAGAGGCGACAGCAATAGAGCCAGACGACAGCAATGACGAGGCGCTGAACGATCTCGTTCGGCAGTACGTGCTGCTCGATCGCCACAGCGACGCTGCGATCGAACTCGCACAGCAGATTCATGCGCAGTCGTCTGGCTATATCGTCGGCCGCGTGACAATCGACGCGCCACCGCAGTTTGCAAGCGACGCGCCGCACCGGAAAGCAACGATCCGACAGCTGTCCGATGCGCTCGAGCGCATGAACAACGACTGGCGACTCGCGGACGTGGAGCGCGAACAACAGACGCGCGTCCGAGCCGAGCGGACGCCGCCGCTGCGCGATACGTTTACGTATACAGACATCGACACGCGCGCGTCGATCGATCCGCACACGTACGAGCAGCTGTACAAGCGCTGCGTCGTTGCAGCCGATGCACCAGCTGAGATTGTGCAGCGTTTGCTGCCGCTGCGTGTAGAGGAAAACATTGAAGCGCCGTCGCCGAGCGCGTCGCTGAGCAATCGGCGCAGCGTCGATCGACGTGCAGCAAAGCCAGCAGCGACGGCAGCGCTGCTGGGGATCGACATCTCGCAGAGTTGCATCCTGGACGCTGCGGCGTACGAACGCGGTGCGATTGGATTGTTGTTGTTGTTGTTGTCGGTTGTCGTGCGATTGCGTAAACAGCACTGACGCTTCGCTCCTTTTTGTCTACAGCTGCGCGCTCGAATGCGCTTGCGGACGTCGCCGACGCGCATTTGCAGCATCTGCCGGCTGAGACGCTCGCAGCTGTTGCAGCGCTGCGTGTTGAGCTCTTCCAGTCGATCGGCGCTGCACTTGCACATTACAGTGCCGAGCGACAGCGTCTGCTCACTGCCGCCAGCGCTGCTGAACAGACGAGTAGCGACAACGCACCAGCAGCTGCACGCTCTGTGCTGCCTCTAAACGACACGATAAACCACGTCACACGCAGCTTCTCGCCTGCGCAAGCGCTGCCTGATTCTACAGCGTCAGCGCCATCGACGCGTCGTCGCAGTCGCGATCGTCGACAGAGTCTCGACGATCCACGTGCTGCGCTGCTGCAGCTCCGCACGAACGGATCGACAGTTGGCGAGAGCGCAGGAGACGCTCGTGTAGACGCCTCAGCACGCAGCAACATTACGACAACAGTCACAAGTGCCAAGCGCCCGCGACCAGCAAGCGAGCATCGACGTGCTGCAGTCGCAGGCGATGACGACGACGACGTACGACGCAAAGTGCGGCGACAGAGTATCGTCGGGTCGGTTGCGTTCGATCTGGCGCTCGATCTGAGTCCGAGTCGTCGTCCCAATAGCAACAATAGCAATAGCAGCAACCGCAATGACAAGCGTCCACTGGCATCGACGCTCTGTGCGTTGTGCTACAACGAACGCGCGGTCGTTCAGATGCAGCCATGTGATCACGTCGTGTGCGAATCGTGCTGGACGCGCTTGACGAGCGACGTAGATGGCGATACAAAAACAGCAAGCGGACGTCGTCGTAGTAGTGCACAGGACAGCAGCACGCGCGTGTGTCCGTGGGACCGCGAAATCGTGACGCGACAGAGCGTGTGACGTCGTTTTTGTAGTGTGTGTGTGGCAAAGTAGTAGGAACAATGATCACGAAAGTTTAGTGGACACTGTGACCGTTTCGTTGACAGTTAAGTTGATCGTGTGTGGTGCTTGACCACGCTTTTCAAGGCTCGATGCCTTACGACGAGCAAGTGGTCAGCTGCACGATGTTTGGTCACATGAAGGCGCAGCGATTCGCAGGTGCTTGTGCTTCTGCGGGTCTGTTGTGTGAGCGCGTTGTCGTCGTCTACGCAAAACAAATCGGCGTTCTGCTGATGCCATGCTGATGCTGATGTGGCTTTGTCTCTGTCTCATGTCTTACTGGCAAGACGACAACCGATGCTGCACAGCACCTCGCAATGACAGCCGCAGTACAAGCAGCAGCAATGTGAGGTGCGTGTATACCACACGATCTAACTGTCATTGCTACGCTCATACACGCGTCGTCTTCCTTTTGCAACTGCAGTTGCATCAAACCTGCCGCTCGTGCGCAGATTTCGATGACAACAGCAGCGGAAGCATCGGATCGACTGCACCAGTCGCGCGTCGAGCGCAATGGAAACAAGCGTACGCATGCGTCCATGCTCTCGTTGCTCGACGTCGGCTGAGTCCTGCACACGCTCGCCACCTGCATGGTTTACCTATTCTATGCTCGCGATGTTAGATTCTACACGCTCGCAAGCACAACACCAAGCTCTCGCGTCCGAAAAGCGTCGCATCGCAACAACTATCGCACAGCCGCCACTGTCGGTCGCACAAGTTACCGAAGCAACGGAGCGCAACTACCGCGCTGCGGGCGAGATTGAGTGGCGTAAGCTGCAGCTCCGTACTGCGCGCGAGCAGCTTGACGATCGCAGCGAGGTGCTTGCGTGCACGTTCCGCCCAGCACGCATTGCAACGTCGCGCAAGCATGCGAACGTCCAAGCGCGCTACCAGCAGCAGCAGGAACAGCGACCGCTGCGTCGCGCAAGTGAGAATCAAGCGACAGTATCGACGGCATCGCAACCAAAGCACACAAAGCAGAACACGAAGCAGCGTCGTGCTACCGCTGCGAGTGACGGCAGCGAGCGGTGCGACAGTGTCTTTGAGCGACTCTACGCAGCGCATGCCAGCAATGTGAAGAGCGAGGATGCAACCGCAAGCAGCACCACGGGCAAGAAAGTGTCGCCTGCGCAGCTTGCTGCGTTTGTTGCGCGCCAAGCGAGCGATGAAGCGCAGCGAAAGGTGCGATGGCGTTATTGTAAGTGTCTACAACACGAAGCACCGACGCTATTGTCGTTGCCATGATAATTCAGACAAAGCGACGCGAGCTCGCAAGCAAATACGCGCCGTCGTTTGCACCGTCGCTCTCCAAGCGCACACACGAGATCGGTAGCGCACTACGGCAGCGCTCGATGCACGAGATCCTGGAGCACGAGCGCGACAAGCGACAGCGCCGGCTTGTGCACTGCATTGGTCAGCAACCGCAGCCGCTCCAGTCGACATGTAAACGCACCAACGCCGAGTCCAGTTCCAAAAGCGTCACTGCACATCGTGGCAATCTCCTCTCGGCGTCACCAGCGACCTATCAGCAGCTCATTCTCGAGCTCTTGCAGCAAGAGCAGCGCATGCGCGCAATCGAGATGGAGCAGCTTGACAGACGTGATGGTCGTGTTGCGTGTCAAAATTCGTGAACGTTGAGATCATTGTAGCCATTCAACATATCATAAGACAGAGGGATTTGCAATACAAAACTAGGCAACACAAGTCGGATAAAACGCACAAAATGATCTACGAGAGGGTTCTTGATTACCAACAACGCATCAAGCGATGGGAAAAATAGCTCCTGTCTACACCCCGCACACACGCAAAAGTGGCATGGACAAGTGACTAGCAGAGGTCACAAGTGCACGCCGATCCGCTCCTCGCTCTCCCTATGTGTGTGTGTGTGGTGCTGCCGCTCCACGACAACAGTCGTCGCTCCGATCGAAAGACGCACTTGCTGGCTGCTGCACAAGCTCGATGAGGCGCTCGTGCAGCGATCTCAACGCCCTGGAACACTATACTATCGGAACGCAAACTTAGAACTGGATGTCCTTGACCGCCTCCCACGTAAAGTCGGCGTCGTCGCGGCCAAAGTGGCCGTACGCGGCGGTCTTTTGCATGATCGGGCGCTTGAGCTGGAGGTCGCGCTGGATCACACCCGGGCGCAAGTCAAAGTTCTTGTTCACGATCTCGACGAGGTCGTCGTCGGTCAAGCCTTCCTTCACCGTGCCGTACGAGTCAACAAAGACCGACAGCGGGTACGGGACACCGATCGCGTACGACAGCTGGACGATCACACGCGCCGCGAGGCCCTTGGCGACCAACGTCTTCGCAACCCACCGCGCAGCGTACGCCGCCGACCGGTCGACCTTCGTCGTGTCCTTGCCGGAGAACGCACCACCGCCGTGGGCGCCCCAGCCGCCGTACGTGTCAATGATGATCTTGCGACCGGTCAAACCGGCGTCGCCGTGTGGGCCACCAATAACGAAACGGCCCGACGGGTTCAGGTGGTACACGGTCTTGTCGTCCAAGTACTTCTCCGGCACGACAGTCTGGATCACGTGCTTGAGGAGGTCCGCAGCGATCTGTTCGTTCGTCACGTCGTCGTGGTGCTGCGTCGAGATGACGATCGTGTGCACGCGCTGTGGGATCATCCGGCCGTTCTCGGTCGTGTACTCGACCGTGACTTGCGTCTTGCCATCCGGGCGGATCCAGTCGAGCGTGCCGTTCTTGCGAACTTCAGTCAGCTTCGCACCGAGCTGCGTCGCGAGCGTGTGCGACAGCGGCATGAGCTCCGGCGTCTCGTCCGTTGCGTAGCCAAACATGATGCCCTGGTCACCCGCGCCAACCTCTTCGTCCGTGACGCTGTCAACCGACTGCGCAATGTCCGGCGACTGCTGCTCGATCGCAACGATGACGTTCACGGTCTTGTAGTCGAGCCCCTTCGCTGGGTCGTCGTACCCGATCTGCTTGATCGTCTCGCGAATGACCTTCTCGTAGTTCACGACCGCTTTCGTCGTAATCTCGCCAAAGATCATGACCATGCCCGTCTTCGCGCATGTCTCACACGCAACGCGCGAGTTCGGGTCCTCGGCCACGCACGCATCGAGCACCGCGTCCGAGATCTGGTCACAGAGCTTGTCCGGGTGGCCTTCGTTCACCGACTCGGACGTGAACAGGAACGTGCGGCTGTTCTTCACTTCGGTCTGGGTCATCTTGACGGATGTGGGGATGTGTGTGTGTGTTGGTCGAGAGGGAAGGTCGGTGTCTTGGCGAGAATTCCAAAATGACAACCGCAGGACGTGGCGGCAGGCGCAGCGCAGCACGTTCGGCTTGCGAAATCGCAGCGAGAACGAGAACGAGGACGACGCGCTTAGCTTAAATTGTGCATCCAATCTGTTTGACTGGTGGTTGTTTGCTGTTGTATGTCTGCGCATTTTTGTAATTCTATAAACTAATTTAGCCAATGATTGTGCCGCAAGTGACGTTTTCGACCAATCGGAGAACTGCAATTGAATGACGTGGCTCACATGGCTTCTTTTTTGCACGCGACCAGTTTGCAGCCAATCGAGCACGCGTGCGGGTTTGCACACGAGCGCTGCAGCTGACATGACGCCGCGTGTTATGAATGTGCAAGCCGACCAAAAGCCGACAATCGCACCCGGAGCATTCGTGTTTGCGCGTGGTGCGATGCGCCGTATTGCCATGTACCACATGCATGGACGCATTCTGCGACTGAGCACACAGTTCGTCTCTGTCACTCGTGGAGTCGTGTTGCAGTTTTGAGTGACTTGCCTTTAGTATTTGCATCAACACGCAAAACAGACTTTTTTTAAACACGCGAAAGAGTGCTTCCACCTCTTTATTGCGATATTTTGTTAGTATCAAACTGAGTCCCTCGATTGCGTTGACACTAAAGCCTCATACGTAGTACTGGTACTGTATGTTTGTATCTCCATGATACTCAAGTTCTGTTATACTCAAGTTTAACAAACGACACTTGCCAGTCAAACGGCACGACTTCGATCACCTGAACAGCAGAGCGCCATGAATGGCGTGCTGCCTGCACTCACGTGGGGGACGTGGGACGAGAGCGACTGGTGCAGTAGCGATGCAAGCAGCAATAGCGCCACAGCACCAGCTGTCAGCAGCGTCACGCTGAACCGCGCCAAGAGCCAACGCAAACTGCACAAGAAAGGACTTCGTGCACCAGCAAACTCGCAGCTCTGGTTTGACGAAGTGCTCACGCGCGTCGACAACTCGGCATTCGGTCGTGAACGCTGCAACTATCGCTGCAACCCGCTTCGCTGCGTCCACGACGAGACTATAGATGCCAGCAGCAGCAGCAGTAGCGATGCAACAACTGCCATGAATCGATCGAGTGATTTATTGGTACACAAACCAGCACTGCCGCCATTCAAGATCCCGTGGGACGAGCTGCCGGATGGCATCCACCCGCGCGATGGCAAGCTCCCGCCACTGCGTGCACGCAACAAGCGCCATCAAGTCGAGAACCTCGCTGTGTTCTTGCAGCACTTGCTGCGGTGCGTTCGTATTGGCCGCCAAACGACACTGTTCTCATCGTCGCTTGCTTCTCACACTCGCTCGTTGCTTCATCCAGTCCAGGGGACGTCGTTGTCGAGTTCTGCGCTGGCTCCGGATATGTCGCATTGCCACTTGCGTGTCTCTTTCCACAGTGCACGTTCGTATTGCTCGACAAGAAGGAACCGTCACTCGCCATCGGTTCGTTTGGTACTTTGTTGTTCTGCCTCTGCTTGCCTCTCACTGTCTCTCTCTCTCTCTCTCTCTCTCTCTTTCATATGTTCATCATACAGCAAAAGAACGCATTGCTGCAGCGCACTTGACAAACGTCGAGATCTTTTGTGGCTTCATTGACGACTACAAACAGCCATTTGATGTCGGCATTGCGCTCCACGCGTGTGGCGAAGTGCGGCGTCGTGTTCTCTACATAGGACTGTCACTGCAACATTAACTCACTGCTTTTGTCTTCTCATTTACATAGGCAACCGACATGGTGATGCAGCAATGCCTCGATGCACGCGCAGCGTACGTCTTGGCGCCGTGTTGCGTCGGGAAGATCCGACAGAGCGCACTTGCGTACCCACGATCGCAGGCACTAACAGCGACGCTGAGCCGCACTGAGTACCAAGTGCTTGCGCGTGCTGCAGACTTTGGGCACATGGCGTCAGCAGTGGCGCATACGCGCGTCAACACGCGCCGACGGCGCTGCAAGAGCGTCTTGGAGAGCGACCGCAACATGCGCGCCGTGGAAGCAGCGTACGAGACGTTCATGTTTGTGATGCACCCGCGCGACGCGACACCAAAGAACGACGTCCTCGTCGGACTGCCAACAGGTGATCGAAGCGGCGGCAAGCGGACACTGGCACTTGGGTGTCACGACGAGCTGACGCCAGCGCTTGCTCGGCGCGCAATCTTTGGCTGCGATGTCGAAAATGTCGAAAATGTCGAAAATGTCGCTACTGTCAAAGTGGTTGCTACTACATACTAAAAACAAGTCAATCGAATTATACCGAGACCATTTTTCGTATTGTGCGTACTGTTGTCATGTGGATTATCGTGTTGTTTGTAGTGTTGTTGCTTCTCCTACTGCTTGCGTGACGCGTGCAAGTAGCGCTTGTGCATCCTCTAACGTCACGTCGCGACAAGTCATCAACGTGAACGTGCCGTTCGGGTTGCGGCGAAACGTCATGACGCCTTCGAGCGTCATGAGCGCAAATTGCATGCGCGCTGCCCACTGGTGCGCCACGCGCGGCGTCTGCTGCATCGCGTGGAGGAATTTCGCACACGAGACGCCCATGAGCGTCTCGACGAACGCTGCGTCGACTGCAACGGTCCGCGTCGTGTCGCTACAACTGCAATCTTCGACGACGACTTCCAACATGTACGTCCCGGTCGTGAACTGGAAGCCTGCAACGGACTTGATGCACGCGCGAATGCGCACGACGTCGTCTTTCGCTGTCGTGTGATTTAAGTGCGACGCAGACAGCGACGGAATAGCAGCTGTAAAGTACTGAAACGGCTTGAACAGATCGATCGATGGCAGTGGCTGTGGACGTTTGGCAGCGTTCAAAAGCGCAAAACTGAACGCATCGGACGCCAACAGGTCGTCGTCGTTAAAGTCGTAGTCGTCGACGGCCATATCGTCGTCGTCCAACACGGTCGCTGTCGGTTGTAATGCAGCAGCAGGCGATCGCATCGGCGCAACGACTGGAACTGGACGCACATTTGCGTCCATTGCTGTCGCATCGCGCGGTCGTTTGCGCGACTGCGTGCGTCGCAATGGCGATTGCGGCGATGGCGATGCTGGAAGACGCGGTGTGTTTGGACTGTAGAACAGATGCTGGACCGTCGGGTCCGTGGCGTCGCTGTCGCAGTCGTCGTCGGACGAAACGACGTCGACAAACACAGGCGGCAAGACGGCTGGCGGCGGGCGTGACGGCGTTGCTGCTGCTGTGCCGTTTACAAGCGGCAATGCTGGCGGACGGACCGGTGGCGGTCGGATCGATGGCACGACAGCCATTGGGATCGTTGTTGTTGTCGCTATTGCGACTGGCGACAACAACGCGTCAGCAAACTGCGTCGTCTTGAGCGCTGCAGCGTACGCGCCATCGCTCGCACTCGTTGCTTGCGTCTCTCCAACAACGCTCTTGCGCACTTGTTCGAGCTGGTCGTTGTTCGATTCGCCCAGGAGGCGACAGCTCAGCGGCGTGAGTTGCAAGAGCCCGTGACGGACAGCGACATTCGTAATTGCGACCTTTGTATTGTACACACGCGACAGTGCATCAGTATGTTGTATAGCGCAGCAGTCATGGAGGCAGTCAACACGCACCTTTGTGCCATGCAAGAGCGCGAGACTGAACGTCGGGAGCCACTGTGCTTCGAACCCAAACACGAGCTGATGGCCGTCGGTGAAGCAGAGCTTCAGTGTCCGCGTTTGTCCTTTTGCGTCTTCCTTGCGGTGCTCAAAGTTCGCACCGATGTTCACAATGTCGACGATCTGCCGTGTCGTTGGCGGAAGTGACATGGCGATACGTCAGCACACGGCTGCGGATACGATTGCTATCCATGCAGGGGAAAAAAGCATACCTGTAGGATGCACATGCCCTGGATCGTCATGCCATGGAGTTGGTCGACGTGTGGTGGTAGCATGGGCATGCAGCTCACGTGCAAGTCCTCTTCGAGCAAGCGGCCGCAGAGAAAGTCGGCGAACGAGCCGTGTGTCGCGCCATTGCGTTGCAGGTGCTGGAACGCGCGGAGCTGCTGCGCTTCCCACGCGGGGTCGATGCCTACGTACGGCAGCGCACCGCGTGCCATGGCGCGGTCGCGCGCTTGTGTAGTCGAGCGTGTGTGCTGGTGCTGCTGGCACTGTCAATGCGGACAGATGGGTCGCGGACAGATACAATCCGCACTTGTGGTAGTGGTTTTTACGGTTACGGTTACGATACACACTGTGCATTTGTAGGGGATGTCCACCTTGGTAGTACAATCCATAAATTGTAACATCAGGAACTGCTTCATCAAGTGCACCCTCATGTACCCATGTACCCCATGTATCCTCATGTACCCCGTGTACCCTCCTGATTTATTCTTCTTGACGAATTCACGAATCGCACAATTAACTCACTTACCTACCTACCCACATCTTCGAATATGCAACTCAAGTCAAACACAGAATCATACTGCAGCCAACATCGTCGGCATGAGCATGAGCAAGCCACCGCAAGTCACCAGCGCAACATGCCGCCGCTGCTACAAACCGTAGTACTAGTGCAATGGCACGAAATTTAGACTGTTTTGACATCGTCGAGGTGTGACTATCTGAACTGCAATAGTCACGTCAATGTATTTTCAATTCTACGCAATGCGTCTAGCGCACCACACTCGTGCGTCTATCGATCCACTTGCCGTTGCTAGCATAACTGGGGGAACTTGACGTTGTAGCGCGTCGTCGGGTCGACCGAGTACTTGCGCACGTTCTTCTGCAGATCTTCGCGCCGGAAGCCCGAGACGTGCTGGACGATGCGGTACGCAAGTTCGCGGTCTGCCAGGAGCTGTTCGTCCGAGCTGACGCCAATCTGGGCGACCATCCACGCGCCGTCGAGTGCACTGAGGAAGCCACGGCACGTGCCAAGGCCTTCGGGCCAGAACGGCTCCATGAGCGCATCGCCGATCAGACCGACGTACAATTTCTTGCCACGCGACGTCAAGATGCTTGCAGCTTTATCGGCACGCGTCCGAGCACTAAAGTCAAAGAGCCGGACGCGCGCAAAGTCTGTTTGCTGTGGGATCGCGACAAAGTCGACAATGCGTTTCAAGTACGCATGGAGCACTTGCTTATCGATGTTGTCGTCCATCACGAGGTCCGCGACGCTCGGGTAGTCCTGCTTCAGCACACCTTGGTCCAACAGGTTCTGCCGCTTCGGCGTCATCACGAGGTAGTGCATCTCGCCACGGTAGTACACAATGTTCTCCAAATCGATGCCCGCAACGGCCCGCAACTTTGCAAACAGCTGCTGTTTGAACTGGATCGTCCATGAAAACTCCGCGACGCTCCGTTCGTCGACCGAGTTTGTGTTTGGGAAGTAACACACGAGTCCAATTGCTTCCTTCCGACTAAAGACAAACCGTTTGATCCGTGCTTGTGCTGCCAATCGGTCCTGCGTCCCACTCGCGCCCAATACGGCCGTACACTCCATCCACGGGATCTGTGGCTTCGTGACGATTGTATAGAACGGTTGCCGGTCGCTCTCGAGTGCATCGGGGTGCGCAATGCCATCAAACGTCGTCCCGGGAAAGAACGTGACGCCCAGTAGCAGTGCGACTTTCAGGAGGATGCACTGCAATTGTCGCGTCCCGACGTGGAAGTACGCAGTCGAGTGACAAAACTGTGGGAACAGGACCTTTGCACCAAGCGACGTGAGGTCCTGGACGACCCACGGCCACAGATGCAAGATGTTTTCGCGACTAAAGTGCTTGCGCTTCTCGATCACGACGACCTGTGCGCCAAGCAACGCGAGTTCAACGGCTGCACGCAACCCAACCGGCCCTGCGCCAATCACACACACGCGCTTGTGCAGCGCTGGCTTGCGTGCGTACGTGTCGCCACGGAGCTTTGCGTCCAGTAGCTTGAACAGCTGCCGCTGCCGGAAGCTCAGGCGCGTTGCGACGGCGGCTTGGACGTGCTCGAACACGCCCCACGGCTGCGCGAGCTTCACGTCCGTGAGGCCACAATCTGCGAGCAGCGCGTGGAACGACGCGACGATCTCGAGCAGGTTCTGCGCACGCTCGAACGCGACGAACGACGTTAAGACGGTCGCTGCGACCGGCGGCATCGTCAATAAACTGTCGCGCTGCTCGAGCACTGCCGGTGTCTCGTCGCTCGGTTGGATTGACGCTGTGGTGCCGTTCGTTACGATCTGCTGGATCGACGCCAGGAGCGACGTGATGCGTGCGATTGACGCATCGCTCAGTTCGTTTGTTGTTGTGGATGGCGACGACGACGTCGCAGCAGCAGCAGCGCACGCAAGCGTCAGCTGCTCGAGCGCAGAGAGGACTGGGAGCATCTTGCTGGACGCTGTTGCTGCTGTTGTCGACGCCAGCGTCGTCGGCGCTTGAACCGGCAATGGAGACGTCGTTGTTGCTGCTGCTGTCGCTGGCGCCTTGAGCTTCTCTGGCGTGCTGGTCGCAGAGTTTGCAGGCGACGCTGACGACGACGCTGACGATGCTGCGTGCTTGGACGAGAGCTTGTGGAGGAACGACGTGAGGCGATTGCCGCCAGCGCTAAGCGGCGTGCGTGGAAGCAACGACCGACCGTTTGCGCTTGCTGGTGACGGCGATCGTACGGGCGATGCATGTGCTCGAGGCGACTTGGGGGACGAACTACTGCTCGTCGAGCTCCGTGGCGACGCCGACGCGACCGAACGACTCGGACTCGCACTGCGGGACGACGACGCAGACGACGACGTTGCCCACTGGATGCGCTGCTGCTGTGCCGCCTCCGTGCGATCGAGAAAGTCCAGCAGACCTTCGCGTCCGTACCGATCGACGACCTTTTCCCGCTGCAACTTCGTCTCGTCGACCGACGTGACAGTCGACGTTGTTGCGGTCGCTGTCGCTGCTGGCGGCGATTGCTTTGCAGCAGCGGCCGCAACGTCCTCGTCGGCGAGGCACGCCAGCACTTTTTGCCGCGCCCGCTCGCGGTCGTCGCGCTTCTGTTTCTTGCGCTGCGCAGCATCTGCGACGACGTGTGCGAGCTCTTCGGTCTCGGACAGTGCGTCCTCTGGATTGAAAATCACGAGCTTCGGTTTGTCCGGCACGACGACCTTTGCAACGAACGCCAGCAGTTTGTTGGTCGGCGGTTTGTGTTGTACCGGCGATGGAAGTGTCGACGCTGTTGCTGTCGGCGCTTCTTTCGACAGTGGGGTCGTAGAGTCCGTAGCGGTCGCAGAGCTGCTGCTGCTGCTGCTGTTCGTGCTTTGTTCGACGCAGTGCAGCCGCTCGCCACGCTCTTTCGCGAGGAACGCGAGCAATTTGCTGTTTGCGTGCGCGGCGCGCTGCTGCTGCTGTTGCTGCTGATTGATATTGCTGCTACTGTCATCGTCGCTGCTGTCGTCGGGCGACGCGTCTGGCGCTGCGCGTGTCTCTTCGTGGTACACGCCATCGAGGTATCGCTCGCCGACGTCGTTCGCTAAAAAATCCAGCAGCTTCGAGCGGCGATTCGTGTTCGTTGACAAAGGACTCGCAGCCGTCTTGTCGGTTGGTGGTGCTGTCGATGGCGATAGCGATGCTGCTGCTGCTATCGCTACAGGCGCTTCCAATGGCGCATGTAGCGGCAACGACGTGCGGACTGACGGCGCTGTGGATGCTGGTGCAATCGCATCCTGCGTCGCTGGCGTTGGTGACTGCGTATTGCCGATCGACAGAAACGCCTGCAGGCGATTGAGTGCTGGCGTTGCGCTCGCGTTTGATGCACTCTGCTCTACAAACGATCGCTCGTGTGCGGTGACGTCAGCGTCGCCGAGGCGGTCGATCGCGTCCATGCCACCGAGGTCCAAGAGCCCTTCGCCAATGTACGTCATGCGACGATTCAACCGGCTGTGGTCGTCACTCGTATCGCACGGCTTGTCGGCTGATGGCGCGAGCGCTGGAGCGTTGGCTTCGATAATCAGTGGGCTCTCCGTCGTCGTCGTGACTTTGCTGCTGTCGTTGCTGGTTGCATTTGCAGCTAAAGCAGATGCGATAGGAGCGTATTCGACTGGGAGCTCTTCCAGCTCGTCACTGTACTCGACTATACTTGCACTCGATGCTGTCGTTGCTTGGTTGTCCACGACAACAAAGTCGTCCGCGACGATTGCAGTGTTTTCAATTACGTTGTTGTAACTCTCAGTGCTGTCGTCGCTGGTGTCGTCGATCTGGTTGTCTGGTGTACCTTCGCTGTCACAAGGCACCTGCTTGAGCCATTTTACCGTGCTGTCGCGCTCGCCATCGATCGTCGTCATCGAGAGCTTGCCAAGACAGTCGTTGTTGTCGTCGGTCTCGGGCGATGATGCAACGAAGTGGTCCGCCATCGCTTGTGTTGCTCACTGATAATCACGAATGCGGGCGTCGCTCGTGTCGTGCTAATGCGTTTGTGTGGTGGCGCTGTCATTGTCCATGCAGATCTTGAGATGAGCTCTATGAGATACACTCGCATGCGTGTCAATGCACCAGGGCAGTGTCAAAGAGACGCAATGGGATCACGACTTTGCATCACGTCGCGATTCTTTGTGGCAAAATGGGCTAATTTTTCAAATACGGTAAGTAAACATGGTACAGTAATATACGGTTTAGCATCTTTGAAGTATTTAGCTTGATTTTTTGACAGGGTTACAAGTAATAATGGTTACGATATTTGCATCTCTACCACTTCGACATTCGCGTCGACACACTATGCTGCTCCTGTATGCAGCTGCTATCGCAATCACGCTTGCTACGTTCATTGCAAAGGGCAACGCAGGCATCGCTGCATCCTGAACATGTGACACAGACGACGACGCCGACGATAACGACAATGAGAACGACGATGCGTTTGATTACTTCTCGAAATGGGCTACTTTTTCAAATTACACTGATAGTTTGATAAAGAAATCGAAAATTCAGCTACAAATAATAATTATCGTAATGTAATCTTGTGTGATGTATCCGTGCTAGACACATCATTAGATTTCTTCGCACAAGTGTATGAAACCTCATTAGTATTACATTGTTGCTGAGGCTGATGGCTTCGCAGACAGTATATTTTGCAAGTATTTGGTACGCATGGTTATTGCACATCTCGATATAGACACACATCATGTCTGAATGTGATAGAGACACAATGGGATCACGTCTTTGCGGCAGAACACAAATTCGTAGTGGCACATGTACACATTTTTCATGTTTTAACGTGACGTATCCTTTCAAATTTCTCGTAAATAATGTTATTTAACATTACCATCAAATACATATGCAATAATAGTTTGCTATTATTCTTGCAACTGATCATCATTTGCTCACGAATGGCAACTGAATGAATACGACGGTCTTGTTTAGATCATGTCGTTGCATCCACTTCTATATTATTTGTAGCGAAATCGACCAACTTTCACATTAGATTTATCGTATTTAGCTGCAAAGTAACTATTGACGACACATGATCAAATATTTGTCGATTACTTTTACATTATAATTTTTGAATGATGATCACTGATTTGTCATTGATATCACCTCCCCCTCTCCCGCGAGCGCTTCGCGCACCATGCAAGCCAGGTCAGGAAACCCTAACTTTGATCGAAACCTCATCGTATTATTGTCCTTTGTGCTCACCAAAAGTGACCTACTAGAAACGTAGCAGAGCAACATAACGGCAACATATGGAAGCACAATTGCAACCGAATCGTTTGATAACGCCAGCTTTTAGAGCAGAAAAGATATACATACAAAACCAAGTATAACGCAGATATAAAACATAGAAACTTTGCAAATGAATGTATTTCTGCTGCGTCGTATGAAAAGTCTGATATTTATTTTTGAACTTTGCAAATGAATTTATTTGTATTGTGTTTGAAAAGTCTGATATTTAAATATTTTTACGATATAATTTGCCAAATTATGAAATATACTAGGAAAATACAGTTTGTTATGATGAAATATTAGATGATATTTCGTGTAAAACGTTCATCAGCTGCATTTGAATTATGAGAACAAGCACAAGTTCATAGTCCCAAAATGAAACACCATCTAACTGGGTTTATCCTTTTTCAAATTGGGCGAATCTTACTTCAAATTAAATTTTGCGCTCAATTGTTGATCAAATTTCACAAAATTCATGCAATGGACCAATTTCAAATGGGATTTGCTCAATTTAATTTGGGATGTGTCTCAATTTGAGCTATAAAGTGTGGGTGTACTCGTAATATAGGGTTTCTGTATTTGGATTCCCATTAAGGTAGTTTTCGCGTCATAAACCAATTTAATGACAAATTGCGAAATACATCCGCACCACAGAAAACATGAGAAAGATAGCTCTTTATAGAATGAAAGCGAGAGCAACTTAGATTCAGCAATGACAGTGAGTCCAACGCGCGCGCACAGAAGAGATAATTAGACAGATGTAGATACGTGTAGACGGGAACAGCGTGGCAGAGTTGCTAATTGGTGACTCGACGGGTGGCTCGTCGCTCGACATACACGCCAGTTATGATTGAGGCTTGTGCACAGATGATGTGACCCATCATTTTCGGTAGAGAATGGTGAAGACGGCGCGAATGGCTCGTGTTTAAAGAATTGCTGTTATGTTCGTAAAATGTTACATGTACCCGTACAAAGAAATGGCAGTAAATATATTTGTCTATAACCAAGCCATGGATTTGCTCCTTGCAATTTTGGCAGTAAATTCAAAGTGTGATCGAGACATACGGATGCATAACAGTATGAGTGTGCCAAAGTCGCATCCACGTAATTTGATACAAATACATATCACCGCGTTTATATATTTCAAACTCGATTTTGAAATTGTAAAGATGACGTTAAGTATACTTGCAGTTCTGTATACCCTTTCGTGATATATTGGTGAATCAATGCATATAATGAATATTGCCAATGTATGCTTCGAAATTGCGACGACAGCAGCCGTTGTAAACGCGTGGCATTTCAAGCTTTCTGCTTGGTGTATGTACAAAACTAATCATAAGTAAGAAAAATATTCCACGAGTCAATCATATTCATGAGAACATTAATACAGCTGCTAGCAAAAAAAGTCTGCAGATTTGCGACACGTACGAATTGGAACACAATTTAAACGAATGTTAGAATTTCTAGATGGCATATATTTTTCTCTCCGTTTCGAACAAAAAACGGTTGTTATGTGGTAAAGAAATGTAATTTAGACAAGCCTCCGCGAAATTGCATTTTTTGGTACTTGATCAAAATGTACAGTCAACGTATGGTTAAAATCGATTTACCTTTGATGAAATGTTTTGACTGCACACAACTATGTCAAAGCTAATTATTCCTACACTGCATTAAATGGAGATAGAGTAATGTACAAATTATTTATACCATACCGACTTCCTTTTGCTGCTCCTGGCGTGCTGTTGATGCAGACAGAATGGCATATGAGACGGCCCCAAACGAAATCAGGCTTATCAACCATTTAGAGTTATCGAGATAATCGCGTTTGAAAATTGGTGCTGTAAATACGAACTTAAAACTAATACCGAGAAAATGAGCTATGTTTGTTTTGATCAATACCTATTAATAGTAACTTCACCGCGCAAACGTATGCATGACCCAAATGCACTGCCAGGTCTCACACCACCTCGTAGCATTACACCCCTTCGCAGCAACACAGCAATTTTCA
>JAADXH010000564.1:0-20131 GCA_023337595.1 Globisporangium camurandrum
ACTGTACATACGAAGCACAACAGTGACTGCATCATCGGTCGCTCTTTCCATCGATAGAAACCCTATTAAAAATGCTATGCCTAAATGAACGCGTCGTTCAACTTCAGTCACTACACACTTTGCTCTCGTCAGCATCTGTACTAGCCTGTTAAGAAACGTGTGGATGTGATAACGTCTCATTTAAATCGTTTCACTTGTCTTAGCAGCGATCTAAGATAATGGGTCCAAATCGGGTCATACAAACTTTACGTCATATTGGTTGTGATTATGGCGATTCATAAAATAAAAAGTTCGGGGTTGTGAACTCATATAAAAATATAAATTCGCACATGTTGTACATCGTCAAATCGAGCATAACAAGTCCAATACAGTGGTGGTTTTTGCATGTAATACTTGTGTAGCGAAAATATACAACTCTCGTTCTGAGAGATGGTCTATTTGACGTTGCAGACGCGGTATAAAGAATTAATTTCTATACTTGTACTTCGAGAGTTTTAGCACAAACAAACGCAATAGGCGTACACGTGCATAGAGGAGACGAAAACGTGATGTTAATTTACATGAAATATCTAACACCACCATCCTCTAGACAAACAAAAATGTATACTTAGTATATGTGCAAAACACATTCATCGAGCAAGACAGTTATGAATAGCGTGCTGGGGTCCAACTTACAAGATAAAAAATACAAGTTAAAATTAAGAAATGATGATTGCTACCCTCAATAAACATTTCTAAATTCAATCAAGGTGATAGTATTCCAATATAAGTTGCGCAGAAATTCAAATTGCTACTGAACGGCCGTTTACCAGACAAATCGATTATAATATTTCGTCGCATATACATTCCGGTGGTTGAAACTAGCAATCAAGCATTAACAGCAACAATGGGCCAAGCAAACAAGCACGCCATGCTTCCAGCAAAAATGTATTCTATCCTGGCACTACGTTCGGATGTTCCCCAGCACGATGATCTTGAGGCTGGCACCACAATCACTTCGGCTGCCACACCGGTTGAATGGCGCCTGCTACAGGCGCAGGCGTTGCTTTGGCATTCTTTGCGGACACTGCTGCTCTCGCTGTTTTGGTTTCGTCTTCCTTGCTCTTGATTTAGATTGTGTGGGTTCCCACATCATGTACCATTTGTCATGACCTTCGGCCACTCCAAAATGCGATACAACGTTCTCCTTCATGTCGTAGTGGCGCTCTTGGTCGAAGTGCGACACGATGATCACTTTATTTGCAGGTGGGGTATGCGCGGTGGTCAAGAAATGGACGACCCGCTTCGTCTCGGCGTTAACAAACATCTCGAGGCTTATGAGCACGACGAGCGCAAGCGCATGTGACGCAGTTAAACGACTCGCAAGACGGCATCCGTGAAATCAATACCATAAAGCAATTCTGACGACACTTCACAGTCCAAAGCTCTAGGGGTCCACAAATCACATTTTCACGCTTCAGCAAAGTACGTAACTGATTCGACCTCGCTGACTTCCTTTAAATTCTTCTACATGGTGTAACGCGCAATCGAGCTTCACACAAAATATCGATGAAGGATCTCATTGTCAACATTTACAACAGATGACTGATACGAGTTTGCAACGCCGCGATCTGCCCAACATCGCCTCATCTCGCGCATGAATTTGCGGCTCGTAAGGAAAGTGTTGCCAGAAACCACGGAGGAGAGGGGAGCGCGGGTGCGTTAATCAAAGCCGCGTGCTCTGTATCATTGGATGTACCTTTTATCTAAATGCGGAGAGGAACCTGTGAACCAGCGGGATTCCACCGCTGCTGTGGCTGAACCAAACGGCTCATGAGGAAGCGCCTCAGTTTTGTCGTTTATGCGTTATACATCGCCAACCTCATCAGCAACGACAAGTAGACTCGTCTGTGAGTTGTCTCTATGTGAAGTCGATGTAATACTGCGTGGATCTTAACGTCATAGTATATCAATTACGTTTTCGTGTGCCTCTGTCATCAAATGTAATACTAGCAGCTGAACCTATTACAATACATAGTAAGTATTCGCAACTTCAACCTTCTTAAACATACGAACCTAGGAAGACGGCGCACAGGATCATCGTACTCACACCAACATCGATATTTATTATCACGTAGTAATGACCATGTACGTACAATGTATGAATGCTCACTACTTGGATATGTTGTAATATGATACGATGCAAAACGAGTCGTAGGTTTAGTATGAAAACGAGTATATCTTTATATGTGTCGGAGTATAAATAACATCTTACGTATAATAGTAAGCGATATCATGTTAGTAAACTTTTACACTCGTCCGAAAACTTCGCAACAAAAGGAAATATAGAATCTCGTTGTCAAAGCAAAGCGTGAAGTAACACTTCAAAATTAGTCATTCATCGATAAGGTAGAAATGCGACACATGAAAGATCGTGTTGCAAATGTAGTCGCGGCGATGGAGACGGATAAGGACGCAAGTACGAATGAAATCTCAAAAATGAGAGGCCGAGTTGGCAGCGACAACGAAATCCAGCTGCTACAGCAAAAGCTAAATAACGTCGTATACACGCTAGTCCCGCAGCAATCTGTTGCCGCTCAGCTTGACGTTAGATAGAGCGCGCTTAAGAACGCCAAACTCTAATTTAAAGTAGAGTGGTCATGTCAAAGACTCAGTGAACTGGTGTTGTAGCATCTAGCACAAATGATCGACGTCAAGCGCACATCCACGAAGTCAACTTTGTTGCACTTTGGAGGGTCTCAGAAGAGAACGCCGCGACAATCCTCGGACTCTGTGCGCCAAGTACTTTGTCTGGGCGAACCTGTTCTTTTTAATGAGCGACATCTACGGGCAACAAAGAAGAAAGGAGGCGATGTCGATGGTCTTTGTCGCTTTGCGCCAAGCGTATTGGCGAGAAGAGCGAACAAGTAAAAACACCCGTAAAGATGGCGTGACGATCGTCCAAGGCCACACACGCCCTGCAACCAGCTGCAGCCTTCACAAGTAGTGTGTGATCGATAGCTGCTTCGTCATCAATGATCCACTGAAGTTGACACAGGCAGTAACGGCGATCAACGACGAAAACGCTGAAAATCTGTTGCGTTCTCAAAAATGCGACAGAACGAGATAAGGTCATGGCGCGACTTTTCGAGCCAAACGATACGGTTAGACACAACAGAGTTTGACTATGTTTGTATTAGAGATCTGATGTTATAGTTTTTCATAAAACTCACACACCTGAGGTTGCAATGGTTGTCAAACATGTCGTTTTGTTATGCTTAGTACAGGTAACTATTTGTAAGACAGTTGTTTAGAGCGGGAGTGACCAATTCCAGTAAGTTTATATTTTGAATATTATGTTATGATCAGATGAACGAACCATACAATATTTCGAAAAACGAAATTGAGTATCCGTATACTACATGAGTTGACATCCTGCGCAAGGAGCACACTCATGCGAGAATATCATCGATTCATACAAAAGTCAAATCGCATAACATAGTACATGCCGATATCCAGCGCGATGAACACAAAAACACAATATACAGCGAAAATTTGTATAAAAAATACGTAGTTACATCAATATAACCGTCTGTAAATAAAACAACGTAAATACAAAACAAGTGCACATATGGACATACACAAACTAAGCACCTACAGGTACAAACAAACCACGTTCAAGACCAAACACTTTTTCTTAAAATCCCTCTCTTACTTAAATCAAATTGAATTTTTATGCATATTTTTTAATGTATGTTATTAGCCTTGCAAAAAAGTTTCGAAATACTTTGAGCATTAATTTAGTAAAGCAACACTCCCTACTTCAGGTGATTTTGATATATTTGTATTTGTCTGATTTAACACGACGTATAACAGTTATATTTATATATTTCACCAGTGTTCGCGTTTATCATATTGTATGTGCAATAGGTTTTGTGCTGCGGTTGTAGACGAGTAGGCACACACACATAATACATTACCAAACGGCAGGCAACTTTGATAGTTAAGCGACCGATTATCATTTTACCACACAAAGGTAACTCCATTTGTAGGTTATTACAAAAAGACGTACCCGCGAGTGCATACAAATCCGAAAACAAACCCCAGTTTGCTCATGAGCTTCTTGCACGAAAAATCCAAGTCATTCAAATCAAATGGCAGAAAATGGCGGATAGACAGAGACCCAGCCGTGAAGAAAGCAACGAGAATCGCAGAGCTCAGGTATGGAACGATTTCATTCGTACATGATTCCGAAACGAAAACAAATATCGTACCAAATCCCAATAAAACGTTTTTGTGGAACATAAGAATCTAAGAAATCAATTTGTCTGAGAACTGATTCAAAAATCGAGAATTCCAGAGTATATTGCGTCAGCCTTTGGGTTATGACTGTATACGAGCATATATTTTATGAAATGTTATTCATTTTCGTTTATGATCTTTACGTTTCGCTTTACTTATGAAGGGAATTCCAATCATTTGAATATGACTGCATATATATTATGTAAACATGTTTGGTTGTGTCTGTTTAATTTGTTGGTTTGGTCGATCACACAATCGACAGTTGGATGTGGCGAGTGCGATCCCACCAAACCCTGTGCATTTTGCCCGAATGTTTCATTTTGCATGGCAGGGACACATGAGTCCTTTGATTTATTCATCAGACTTAGCAAGAACACATGTCAATCCTTCAACATGTTCAAAATACCACTTGTTGGAAGGATCAACATGAATGAAGCATTTAATGAACATCGGCAATATTGATGTCCAAAAGAGGTTCTCTAAATGTAGTTGCCTGTAGTACTACATACTGTATCATGGACAGACACAAACTAAACACGGAATAGTAGTTTGACGACGAGCGAGTGGTTGAAGTGTTAAACGAGCGAGTGGTTGAAACGTGGCGGATACTCGATGGACTTCAGTGCCATTTCGGCTGCAGCTCCGGCCAAGCGCCTCGCGAGTGAACTTCCGCCGGATGATCTGCAAACCGAAGTAGGTCGTTTGCTGCAAAATGTTGCTGCGTCATACTGAGTACGTTCCGCATGTGCATAGTGTTTCCGTTACGCGATCTCGTCCGGGGACGTACAGATGCGTCTAACCGCGCTGCAGCTCAAGTACGACGACGAGTATGCGGCCGGACAGCGCGAGCGCGAACAGATACAGAAGAAGCTCGAACAGCAGCAGCACCGCGACGCGTTCGTTGGCGCGGTGCACGACCTCGAGGTGCTTGAACAGGCAGCGCTGGAGCAAGAGCCCAAGATCCAAGCGATCGTGCACCAGGCATGTGTCGGACAACATGATGCACCTGCTATCTCTATCTCCTCCCAAATACTTGCTCATCACAGTCCCTTACTACCTCCATGCCACACTCTCGCAATCCCTGTCGCCATTGCAAGAGCAGATCGAGCAGAACGTTGCACCCAAGCAGCTCGTTGTCCGTAGCGTCTCAGCAGTAACATGTTGTGCACTGTTGCGAGCAATGCGCACTAACACGAGCGTCCGCGTGCTCGATCTCGCGCACAACGCACTCAGTGACGTGATTGCAGCTGCGCTTTACGCGATGCTCACGCACAACCGTGCACTGCGGTTGCTCGACCTCGGCTTCAACGCACTGACGCACGCGACGCTCGGTGCCATTGGCCGCGCACTGCGCGTAAACACCGTGCTCACCGCCCTCACGCTCGAGTCGAACCCGCTGCTGCGGGTCGCACCGGACAGCACGGGCTCGAGCGCGAGTGCGACTGCGAGCATCACAGAGTTTGCGACCGCGATCGCATCGACGACGAGCCTCACGGCGCTCAACGTGTTCAATACACACATGAGCGTCGACGCTGGGCACGCACTCGCCCAGGCGGTTGCAACCAATCGCTCGCTCGTCGCGCTCGAAGTCGGTGGAAACGCGCTGCTGCAGCACGACGCAGCGCTGATCGCTACGCATCTGCAGCGCAACCAACAGTGGTGCGACGCTGCCGACAGCGTCCAAGCAACAGCAAAGCGCGCCGTGCAGACGCGTGCAGCAGACGTTGCGCGCGAACAGGCGCTCGCTGCCAAGCAGCAGGAGGACGCTGCGTGGCACGACGCAAACGCAGCAGACCGCGCAGCGGTTCGCGAGCACGACGAGTGGGTCCGTGCGCGTGAACAGGCAGCTGCGGACGTCCAGCGCCTCGAGGAGATCGACGCGTTCAACAAGCGGTACCGCGAGCAGCAGCGCGACGTTGAGAAGAAAGCTACAGGAAAAGACAAGAGCAGGAAGTGAAGTGGGGAGCGGCGATCGACAGACGCACGAGAGGGGGAATAGATCGACTAGAAACGAAAGGCATTGTCTGTATTGCGCATCATCCAGGAACTGGCTCTTTCGGATTTCTCCAGTACAAGCTAGAGCTGCGTCATGGCCGTCGCAGCGGTCACAACGGTCGCTGCTGCTGCGACCGCGGACGCTTTCAGGGCGACCGTGTACGCCGAGAAGCTCTCGTCCGAGCTCGAGACTTCCCGATCGATCGCTAAGAACGTCGGGAGGCTGATTGCCTCCGACTTGTCGCCACCGGATGCTTGGACGTGGAGGATTGCGAGGCCGGCGAGCGCACTCGGTTCTTTGTACACGTGGACTTGGAACGACTGGTTGTTGTACAGAAAACAGATCCGCTGCTGCTTGATGACGTCGCGCTTCGGGTCGTTGCGATGCCGCACGGCGTACGAGTACTCCCGCGCACTCAGAATGCGCTTGAGGTGGACACTAGTAAGCGTAGAGACAGGCATACGAGTCTATTGTGAGCATGTACAAGCAGCAGGACGATGCTCCAGCACAAACGACGTACGCGTCGCCAGTTTGGAGGTACCGAACAGTCGTCATGCCGTACGCTGGGATGCCGTACTGCGAGCGACATCGAACGAACGAATAGTCCTTGCTCGTCTCTGTTGTGTATAGCTAGAACATGAGATCACCTGGTGGGGGTACGCAGTGTAACCACCAACTCGTAACCCACAACACCATTAATTCGTACCCGCGGATTCGGGCGTGAGGTACACTTTCTCGACTTCAAAGTCCTCGTGGTGGAACGGAATGTCACTCGTATCCGGCACTTTCGCCAACAAAAACTTGCGCGACGCCTGTCGCATCGATGGATGTTAGACAAACCATACAATTACCAAGTCAATTGTACGACAAGAACGCACTTTAATCGTCGTGGGGACCCCACAGAGCCCTGCTGCCGTATCGACGAGGCGCTGCATCTTGCCTTCAAAGCCGGTCGTGTTGTCAAACACGTAGAGCTTCGGGTGACCGATCCACGCGCGACACGTCCGTGCGTCGATCTCACGTGCTTGTTCGATCGTCTCGATCCGAATCCCGTTGTTATCGAGCGAGTAAAACTTCTCGGCGCCTTCCGCGGCCGTGACGAGGTGGAAAATCGCAATGTACCGCGTGTCACGGAGCGTCACGGTATCGAGATCGTGGAGCGTTTTGAGCTCCTCCCATTGCTCGGGCGTCATGTACGCTGAGCCGTCCATGACGCCACGGTCACAGAGTAGCACACACGGCTTCCCGCTGTCCTGCGCCAGCGAGTAGAACGAATCTTCGAGCGACATCTGGAGCTTGAGGATCTGCCACTGGAAGTTGAGAATGTCGGTCTCTTTCAAATCGCTGCAGTGTGGAATGAGCCATAGCATGCGTGAATGACGAGTGGAAGAAACGAATGCACAGTCGTGCAGGATACAAGACGTACAGGAAGAATGCGCCGCCGGTTTGCAGCAGCGTCGATGCTTCAGGGACGACGTAGACGCGGAAGCCGCGGTCGCTGTGTACCAATGGATTCAGTAGAGTGTGTGTTGTTGTTGCAGGGACTGTGAGTGCGCTCGAATGAGCAGATAGAGTAGAAGGCAGCAGCAGGACGTACCGAAAGTACGTCGAGAGGCGGTCGAGACTCGTTGTCTTGCCGGCGCATGGACCACCCGTGAGCACAAACTTGTAGATCGGCGCGACGTCGCTCTGGCCGGTCTGGAGCGAGCTCAGGAGCGGCGGCGGCGACTCGCACTGCGAGATGCGGCGGTCCTGCGACCACATCTTTTCATTCTGTCCCATGGCGGCAGCAGTTGTCGGTGACAATGGCGTGTTTGTTGTCGTTGTGGCGGCGGCGACTCGTGAGCTGCTGTTGTCGTCGTCGTCGTCGTCGACAGTTGAGAGTGCTGGACGTGTTGTTGGTGTTGCAACTGGAGTGGACGGTGGCAATGGCGGCACACCAGCTGCAGCGTTGTCGTCGTGGTCGTCGACAGAACCAGTGGCAGGCGGCGACGGCGGAGCGTTGTGCGGCATGAAGACAGTCTGATGAGTTGATGGCACACACACCAACGTCAGCAAACACGCACAGAAACAAAGCTTTCACAATTTAGAGCCACTCATATTATATGGTGTTGTGCCACACGAATTCGCATTCAGCGAGAAAGTTCAACAGTGTGCAATTTGGAGAGATAAGAAGAGAGAGCTTGAGAAAGAGCTTGAGAGAGAGCAGTTTGAGAGATATAGTGAGAGAGAGCGAAAAAAAGAATCGCTAAACGATTGCGGGGACTGCTGGCGTAGCAGTAGCTCTTAGCATTGCTTGCTTGAGAGTCGCTACGTAACTTCGCAACTCTCTCTCTGTCAATTAGAACGGCAACCAGCAACTTGCTGGAGGTTGTGTGTGTTGTTGCTTATCACGTCACATTACTGCTGCGCTACAAAGAGCTCAAAGCCATCGAACGCGCAGTGCACGCGCGCTGCCGCCGCTGTAGGAACTCCCACGATCGGATATGATCCGTTTGTAGCAGCACGACCATGTTCTTCGCTCGTGCTTTCATCAACTTCAGAAGCAGCACCATCGGCAGCAGCAGTTGGCAGCGACAGTGGCGGTGGCAATTTTGGGTACCGCTGACTAAAGTGCGTCAACACGACTTCGCGCGCACGCATCTGACGCGCAACGTCGAGTGCTTCGCCCACCGTGCAGTGCTTCTTCTTCACGGCGTCGTCGTGCATCGAGTCATCGAACGTCGCTTCGTGGATCAACAGCGTTGCGTCCAGTCCTAGCGATATATCATGAACCATGTGAGCAACTCTATCGCCCTTCTCCTTTCACATTCACACACACACACACCTGCAGCAATGAGCTGATTGCAGGGTCGCGTGTCGCCCGAGTAGACGATCTTGGCGCCACTTTCGAGTTGTAGGACCAACCCAAATGCGTCGTAGCAGTGATGCACCGGAACGCTCACGAGCGATTGTATCCTACCGCTAAACGTCTGCGTCAACAGCGCAACGCGGTGCGTCGGAGGCAACGTATTGAACGCACGGCACGTCACAAACGTGAACAGACCCGCGCGTGTGGCTGGCGCGTGGACGCCACAGGCGGCATAGACGTGCGGCAGCCAGCTTTGCGCGTACGCAACGACCGACTGCGGCGCAATGACGAGAAGCGACTGCATTTGCAACGACTGTTGCTGCAATTGCTGCAATTGTTGCTGTACGAACGCGAGCAGGACGCGGACGAGGCCGCACTGATGGTCTGCGTGGCTGTGTGAGATCCACACGCAGCGCAATGCGCGCATGCGCGCAGCTGCGTCAGTAGCGCCAAACTGACGCACGAGTTGCCCAAACGTACCTTCACCGCAGTCGATCAGCATCGCAGCAGGCGGACTATTGGCGATCAAGACGGTTGTCGAAGCAGCGCCAGGCGTGAGTTCGAGGTAGATCCCCGTGCTTCCACGCAAGCGCGACGGTGCAGCGCTACCGGTGCCAAGGATCACAAGCCGCAAAGCGTTTGTTGCAGCAGCAGCAGCAGCAACGCCCTGAGGCATTAGCGGCGCTGAACCAGGCGCTGCTACAAGCGCATCGGTGCCGGACGCTTCCTGCTGCTGCGGCAGTCGCCAGCCCGTGCGCGTGTAGTCGTACGTCGCACGCCGTGAGGAGTCACGCGAGTCCGATGGCCGATCCCGAAAGCACGGCAACTTAAACCGCAACTGACTCTGTGCGACGTGCGCTGCTGCGTCTGTTTCAGCACCAAAGCGCCAACAGAGTTGCTGTTGGTTCGATATAGCGGTGCTACTGTCGGTGCGTCGCTGTTGCTGATCGTCTAGGAACGTCGCAAGGCTGCGCCAGAGCGGCTGTGCGTGCTGCTGCTGCTGCTGTTGCTGCTGTTGCAGCAGCTCGAGCGTGTGCTGTGCAGACGCACGAAATACCCAACTGAACACGCCGTTCGCTGCTGTTTCGAGCGTCGTGCCATCAAACACGAGCTGCTGCGTCGTCGCTGTCGCGTGCGTCTGCATCCACGATTGGTACCGAACATCGAGCAGAACGTCGACAGGCGAGAAGTGGACGAGCAGCACGGGCACATGGTCATCGTGTTGGCAGCGTGGGTCGCGTGCAAATTGCTGCGTGAGGTCTTCAATGTGCTCACGAGTGCGACAGTCGACGATCCACACGACTGCGTGGACATCGTGGAGGAACCTGCAGCAATAGAGCCAGTCAATCAGTCCGTCGATCGATCCTATAAGAAGGATATGATCGCGAAACGTACTTTAGGACGTAGCAGAGCGACGACGATGGCGCTGCTGTTGCTGCTGCTGAGGCTGTAGCATCTGCATGGAGCTCGACGAACGTTGTCGGTGGGTCAGCGTCGCTTTCGTCAAGCGCTGTGGTCGACGCCACTGCAGCGCTTGCGACAGGGGCGACTAATACAGTCGAGGCAGCAGCAGCGACCGCAGCATTGACGTCAAGCTTGCGGCGCTTCGTGGGCAAAGGAGCAAGCACCACCGTGTCGCTAGTGCTGTTGCTAGTCGAAGCGTACTTGGCGAGCAGCATTGTTTGTAACGTCGCTTCGCGGCCGCGAAACTGTTGGAGGACACGATCGACGTGCGCGAGCTTCTCTGGCTGGTGCTGCCGATAAAACTGCACGAGCCATTTGCGACTGAACGCACGGGTCGACAAGTCCAGCGCGTCCTGCGTCTCAGGAGCTACCTCGTCGCTATCGTCGCTATCGTCGGAGCTCGAGTCAGCGCTGTCGGAGCTTGCCTCAGCGCTCGACGCGTCGCTGTCGTGCTGTTCCAAGACGCCGTACTTGGCTTCGAGCTGCGTGCGCAGGTCGTCGAGTCGACCGCGATGACGACTCATGAGGACGTCGACGAACGGCAGCTTCGCGGAGACTTTAGCGGTGCAGAAACGCACGAGCCACGCGCGAAAGCGTGCGTCGGGGTCCTTATTGCGCCTGATGCTGGTCGGTAGCGATGGCTGCAGTGGCGGCGGCGATGGAGCGACAGGCGCCGCGTCGCCACGCTCACAGAGCAAGCAGCGGTGTGGCTTGTCTGACGTTGCGTTTGCGCGTAGCGTCACTGCAGCAATGCGCATGTGCTGGTCGCGCTGATCCTCTGTCGCGTGCCACGTCTCGTAGTCGAACGGCGCTGCTGCTGATTGTGCAGAGGCAGCACGCTGTTGTTGTTGCTGTTGTTGGTTATCGTCGCGATCAGCTGCTGTTTCGACGCACGTGATGCGCGGATATTTGCGCCGCACGAAGCTCTGGATCGCTGTAAGGAATGTCTCGAGTCCAGTTGGACCGTGGAGCCGGAGACTCGCAGCGCCACACGTGCTGAGTGAGAAGATCATACCAGGCACGCCGCTCACGGACTGTTTTGTCACACGCAGGCGCGACGTTGTGGTGTGAGTCATGCAATTTGTACAAGCGATGCTGTCCAATCGATTCGTATGCAGAAGCAGTGGACGTACCTGGACGTCGAAGCGCGTGAAGAAGATCGAGTCGAGCGTACTGAGTTTGGCGCCGTTCTCACCACAGAGGCGCTGTGTGTTCTCACCACAATTGAAGAGGTACCGCTTGAGCAGCGTCACGTCGCGGCTGTAGACACCGTGGCGCTGCACCGAGAAGAGCAGCGACGGCTCGGTGCCATCCGAGCCCGTGCCAACGACTTCGGCCGTCACCTGTGCACATGTGTGTGTGCATGTGTGTATAGGGTTAGCAAGCGCAGCGACGAAGCGAAGTAGATGCTCAAGGTGGCACACTATGCACGCACCGATACGCGCGCAGTCGGTGCTGCCATCATTTGCGACGTCGCTGATGGCAACTTTGCTGATCACGTTTTCAATTTGTTGGTTGCGAAAGCACCCTAAATGTAGCCATTTCAGCTGTAATCATCCCCAACTGCCAACCTCAACCATAAAGACAGACTTGGCTCTTTGCAACAAAGTCAACGATGAGCGAGAGCGAGACTGCTGCTGCATCGCGCGAGTTCCTGCTTGCGCTCGTGACGCAGCTCCGCGCAAACAACGTCGATCCAAGTGGCGTCGACCTCGTGATCGATCGACTCGTGCCGGTGCTCATACCAGGTGCGACGCATGCATTACTAAAACGCGATACAAACCGCTGCTCGCCATGTCCTTCACGACGCAAGCACGCTGCCGTGTTGCCAATGTACATCGTCCTCACATACACATACATGTAGCAATGATCCACTTGCTCAAGGCCGTGACGGAGAACGACCGACGCGAGCGCGATGACGAGAAGCACATCTTGCCGGTCAAGCCACTTGACCACCTCGCGCGGTTCCTCTTTCGCCACAACCCACGCCACACAGAACCAGTGCGTCGCTATAGTATACGCTTTCTCTCTGTATCCAAAGCTAACAGTCGCTGCTTCTACGTACGATCGATCGATGATCAAACGCGCTAGGACGCAGCGACGCGCGAGCTGCAGGACATGGCGCGTCGCTTACTGCGCAAGTGACAAACTGCTTAATCAACTAAACCGACGCTCTCTGCGTCGTCATGCATGCAATAGTGCCAGTAGAACAATACACCATCACGACAAGACATGCTCTCTCTTTCTTCCTCTTTCTTCTCTATCTCTTGCTCTCTCTATGGTGACGGTGACATCGACATCATCGGTGATGACTGGGGTGACATCGACGGCATCGGTGATCCTGAATTTGCTGACGCCGTTTCCTCGTCCTCGTCATCGTCGCTGCTGGACGACGACGAACTCGACGCGTCGTCTTCCTCTTCTTCCTCCTCTTCCTCCTCTTCCTCCTCTTCATTCTCGTCGGCTGCGCTCTCGGCCGTATTGTCAGTCGACGCGTCCGCCGATGGCGGTGGCTGTTTACCGCTCCGAGCAGTTGGCGTCGCTGCTGCTGCTAACACAGGATCGTCGACGAGACTGTCGAATGGCAAGTCCTCGTCTGAGTCGAGCATCGGCAAGTCGTCGAGCGCCAGTTCGAGCTGCTCGTCCGATTGGACCGACAGCGACAGGCGCATCGTCGGTGACGCTGCACCGAGCGACGTTGCAGCAGCAGCCGTTGCCGCATCTGTCGCATTGCGCAGCTGTGTGGTAGCAGCATTGCTACTGCTACTGTCGGTCGTAGTCGTCGCAGCAGCAGCAGCGTCGCCACTCAGCAAAGCGACAAGCGAACCCGTCGCGCTTTCCGTTGCTGCTGCTGGTGTCGTGGATGCTGCAAGCAGCGCTGCTGCTGCTGCTACTGCTGGAAGCTTGAGCGCGTTGTACTGCTGATGTACGTAAAGCGACGACAGTGAGAGAGGAGAAAGTCAGAACTCGACAAGAGAGAGAGAGAGAGAGAGACGTACGCGCGATGCAGGGAGCTCCTCGAGCTCGAGTGGTGTGTCGAGGTGCTGCCGGACGCTACGGGTCATGCGTGCACGCTCGCCAGTCGCTTGGCGCTTGCGGCCACCTACAGAATAGAGCCAGAAACAACGAGTCCAAGCGTCAGAACGAGTCGATTGTGGAAGTATTGCGAGGCTTTGTGCCAAAAGCGCTGCGTTGTACCTTTTGTCTTCTTGACCACGCCTTTTTGGAGCGCAGGTGTTGGTGCCTATTGCACCATTCATACGACGCACGCATCGTTAGACTCGGTGGTTTGAGCAAAAGAGAGAGAGAAGCAGATGCGCGATGCACCAGCCCGCATGGTCATACACACCTCTTGGTCTGTTCAGCAGTCGACAGCACAAGTGTCAACGAGCAAGAGCGAGTGACGCAACAAGATAGACGTCAGATCGTCTGTGGTGATTGGCTGCGAGACGCCATGCATGGATGCATGCGCACAGGCGCGAGTGCAACACCACATGGCAACAAACAACAGGTCGTACCAGGGACCCACTTGAGGATCGAGAGGTGACCGACGGTCTTGAGCTGCTTGGTCCACTTGCGCGGCCGGATCTCTGACACGCGTACGCTCGTCGGCGCGTCTGGAGCGACAGTCGCAGCCATGCTCGAGCCACCGCCGCCAGCAACACGCCGCGACAGTCGCAGCGACATTGTAATGTGTGTGGAAATGCTGATGTTGCAATTCGACCAAATATTGTTTTGCATACTTATTATTTTTGAAGGAAATATATACCTCTGCTGAAATGGATGATGTTAATCAAAAGCTGAAACACGACAAAAAAGCACTCTGCATCCGATCAGCAAGCACTTCACACCACGCGCACCCCACCTCCCAGCAAACGACTCGACTGGAAGATCATGGCGAAACCGACAGCAACAACCTCGACAAGCAAGACCAGCGTCGCACAAGCGCTGTGGACGCAAGCCGAGCCGCGCGCGCTGCAGAGCCTGTACCACCCGTTTGTCACGGGCCTCGCGGCCGGGACGCTCCCGCTCGCAGACTTCCAGGCATTCTTGCTCCAGGACGCGTACTACCTCCATGGATTTGCCAAAGCATTTGCGTACGCAGTCGTGAAAGCGAAGGACACGGCGCACGCACTGGCGCTGATCCGGCTCATGGGCAGCATCGAACACGAACTGTCCAACCACTCGGCGTTCCTCGAGGTTCGCTCTATCGCTCTACGCCTCCTCCATCGCATAGCTCACATGGTGCACTACTCTATACATCATACAGTCGTTCGGGATCGACGTGTTTGCCGTCGAGGACGCAACTGCAGCACCAGCGACGACGCAGTACGTCGACTTTCTGCTCTCGACTGCGACAACGAGTGACTCGGTCGCAACGATCCTCGCTGCCATGACACCGTGCATGCGGCTGTATGCGTTCATTGGCCAGCACGTCCGTGCAGCGCTCGGCGGTCTGCCGACCGACAAGCATCCGTACAGCCGTTGGATCGCGTCGTACGCGACCGACGCGTTCATGGACGCTGCGAAAGTCACGGAGGATTTGCTGGACGACGTTGCAGCGTCCGAATGCATCGACGTTGCGACGCTCGCGCCGCTTTACAATACGGCGATGGCGCTCGAATTGTGCTTCTTTGAACAGTACTCACCGCTGGCGCGAAGCGCACACGTCAAGGACGATGCTGCGCTCGTGCTGCCACTGACGGTGCAGCTGACAATCGACGACGTCGGTCGCTTGGATCGATCGGCGCTGACGCTTGCGTTGGGACCAGGAGGTACTGCATCACTGGTTGCTTGTATATGCGTGTGGCGCGTGGCGTCGAACTAACGATCGACACAGCGAGGGGCGCCGTCTCAGTCACTGGATGAGACAGAGAGAGCCAGTGTGGGGTGGCTGAGACGGCTGAGAAGTTACCCTTTGAACCTGATCCAGTTCGTACTGGCGGAGGGACTGCTGCTGTTGGATTTTGTGTGTGTGCTTATGCATCGTCTGGCTCTTTGTTCGTTGTTCTGCTGCTGCTGTCGTCATCACGACCGAAAACAAACCGATTGGATCGACAGCGACGCGCATTGTCATTGTCACTGGCAACGGTCTCACGCGCAATCGAAACGGTCAAGAAGGTAGCGATAGAGATAAAGAGCCAACAGCACGACGGACTTGTCAGCTGCGTGTTTGCCATCCAGTCGATAACACAAAGAGATGAGGACGCTGTTGTTGTCGTTGTTACGTGGACGCTCACGCACACACCATTGTGTTTTGGACTGTAGATGTTGAACCACAAGCAACAGCAACGGAAGCGATCGACGACGTGTTGATGGCGCTTCGACCTGGCGACTACACGATCCACGTTGCACGCCACCCAGACAACGACAAGAACGACGACGAGTCGCTTCGCGTGACGATAACATCAACAACAGCATCTTCGTCTTTCCGCCGCGTTCCGCTGCTGCGCACGCTCGTTGCGAGCGGCTGTGCGTTCATCGAGACGCTCGACGATGACGACGACGCTGCTACTGCTGCTGCGCCGCGTGACGTCGTCGTTGCGCAGTCGGCGCTCGAGTTGTTGACGCTGCTGCGGTTGTTGACGGCGCGCGGCCGCTTTGACGTCTATGCGCACCCGCTCGTGCGCGCTTCGATTAGCAATGACAACAGCAGTGGCGCTACTGCACACGCGGCCGTGCCGCCACGCGTGTTGATCATCGCAGGCTCGGACAGTGGCGGTGGCGCGGGCGTTCAAGCCGATTTGAAAGCCTGTACGAACCTCGGTGTATTCTCGGCGTCAGCGATCACGGCCGTGACGGTCCAGAACACTCGTGGCGTGCATGCGATCCACCCCGTGCCAGTGAACATCATTGCCGACCAGATCACGTGCGTCCTCGATGACATTGGGACCGACGTCGTCAAGGTACAGACATAAGCGCCTGCACGCTCACGTTGTCTATATCGTATTAAACTGGTTTGATTGGACTGACGGTCTGTGGCTGTGGACAGACCGGTATGCTGTTCAATGACGAGATCATTGAGATGGTTGCTGCTGTCCTTGCGCCACGCCAGAACGATTTGCACGTCGTGGTCGACCCCGTGATGGTCGCCACGAGCGGCGATCGGTTGCTCAAGGACGCAGCGCATGCGAGTCTCGTGCACTCGCTCTTTCCACTTGCGAGCCTCATTACGCCCAACATCCCCGAAGCGTCTGTGCTCGTACGTTTGGTTTTTGATACTTCTGTGTTGATACCGATGTCTGGACGTTTGGTACTGAATTATTCTTGATATTTTGATGTGATCGATTCTATAGCTCGATGGCCGCGCTATCACGACGCTGGACGACATGAAGGCTGCAGCTCGCGACCTCGCAGCGTTCGGGTCCAAGTTTGTGCTCGTGAAAGGCGGCCACTTGCCAGAGGATGCGTCCGACAAGAGCAGCAACACGACGGTCCACGACGTGCTGTTTGACGCGACGACACGCGACATCCACGTGTTTCCAAACGCCAAACTCTCGACGATCAACACGCACGGCACGGGCTGTACGCTTGCGTCTGCGATCGCAGCAGAGCTCGCAAAGACACGTGGTGGCGACATGGTCGGCGCCGTCGGTCGCGCCATCGCGTACTTGCATCGCGTGCTCGTGCAAAGCCAGCACGTGGCGCTCGGGACTGGCGGCTCGAAGCCGATGCTCCACGTCGTGTAGAGTGGTGCGCATAGCGTCCGTAAACAGAGTATGTGCAAGAGAAGGAGCGACAGCCTGAACGTGTCGAGAGCACAACGATGACGCTATCGTGCAAATGTAAATGCTCCAATTTCGGTCGTTGAATTTTAAGTATTAGATTTTGTTTGGTATCGCTGATTTTTAGTGCCAACTAATTAATGGGTATCACAGACGATCGCGCCAACGATGGCCACATAGCTAAGGCAGCAATAGTACGGCGACTCGGCCGGTTCTTGCTCGTCCGATGGGATCCACGGTGGCATCTCAAACGCCTCTCGCTGGTGTCGACCGATGAGGTTTAGTCGAAACGTTGCGTTGCAGCCTCGTGGGAGGTACACGCGCTTGGGCAGTTCGAATGCGTGCAGCTGCATGACGTTCGCCATCGTGTAGATCGGCGACGCGTAGATCCGCACGCGGTTACTGTGTGCGTCTGGTTCACTATCACAACTACTACTACTACTGCTACTACTGCTGGTGCTGCTAGTACTGCTGTTCCTGCTAGTACTACTGTTGCTGCTGCTATTGTCCGTCACGGAGCCAGCATCGCTGTTGCTTTGTCGCTGGATGAAAAACTCAAACGACACGTGCTGTGGCGCAAACGTCGGACTGTCGGGGTGCCAGAACGCTCGATATGGCAGTACGTGGACGCTCGCAATCACGCACGCACGTTTCGTCGTCGTGTACTCGATAAAGTCCCGCGTTGCCTGACGCGTCGACGGCGCGGAGCTCCAGTAGCATGCTGTCGTCTCACAGCCGCATTCTATCTGTGCGACTTCCGCAAAGCTCTCGAGCGCGTTTGTATGTGCAGAGCGGTGCAGTGCGATCGCGTCAGCAGTA
This sequence comes from Globisporangium camurandrum, assembly GCA_023337595.1. NCBI lineage: Eukaryota > Oomycota > Peronosporomycetes > Pythiales > Pythiaceae > Globisporangium > Globisporangium camurandrum. Next base: position 18,137 of record JAADXH010000564.1, read on the forward strand.
CAAACAGCGTCACTGTCGTCATGGAGTCGCAGTGACTGTGTGCAATCTGCGAGCGTCTGCATCGAGAGCCAGCAGTGCGACGGCACGAGCGTATTCGACGGCGACTCGCCTGGTCGATCGACCGACGAGCACGCTGCAGCAGATACAGGCGAGGCTATGAGCTGCTAGTAGCAAGAAGACTGCAGTAGAGCAGCCTAGTGCAATGGAACGCACCGTGGACGTCGCGCAAGAGACGCTGGTTGCGCGCACATGGCATCGTTGCGATGCACGCCATGCGCTTCCAGTCGACGCTGCTGGCGTGTGGATGCAGTGCTGCCGCACCAGCGTCTATATCAGTGCCACAGGCGGCTGTAGTATCACCATAACTCGGATGCAGCGCGATGTGCTTGTGCGCAGTGGTGCGCCAGACACCTGCAAGTCATACGACGCACCAGACGTTGTCGAGTGAGTCGCGTGTGCGTTTGCAAACATAGTAGTGTGCGTATGCTGCTCATTGATGCAAGCGCACGTAGGCTAGTACGCACAAGTAGCGGTGATCGTCGCGCTCGCATGACAGCACGTCGCTTCGAGCTGGTGGAGGCTGCGGTGGTCGGTAAACTCGAGCAGCACGCCGAGCACGCTGCGCGGAAGCTCGAGCAAGTTGCTCTGCATCGTTTCCGACGACGACGCAAGTACGAGAGCAGTAGCGTGGACTAGCGAGCAAATCGAGCTGTGAGCTATTGTTTTGATCGCGTGTTGTCCTTGTGCCCGCTGCTTTAGAAGAGGAGCCATGTAGCAAATCGACGAACAACTTCGACGTGCAGCAATACAAACGCCGAGTCAGGCTATAATACGCTGTTTGTATCGCAATCATGCAAATCATGTGCAGTGTACGTGTGCTTTCTGGAGTTTGCAATCGACCAACGCAATGTCACGCTGTGCCACGACCGACTGCTCATCACCGTCACCGCCAAACGATCTCATTTGTCAACTCGCAAGGTGTCAAGCGCTTCTAGTCGTGATCACGACATTGCTGCTGCAGCAATGCAGACTACAGTACGTTGGCGTGAAGAACGATTGTGGATGTCGCCGTTCGTACACGCAAGCAAGCAAGGGGCGCCTGTCGAGTTTGCTTACCCACGTCATTGAGGCATGTGTGTCGTGTAACTTTGACACCATATAAATCAAGCTGCTTCGTGCGAAAGATCACCAGCTCGTCGCTCTTGTTACCACGTACAGTATTCACTGTTGCTCATTCCAACCTGTTTAAAACAAGCGAGCAGAGTCGCGCCACTGTCTTGGTACACGCGAAGACGTTGAGCGGTGCACTCGTGTGTGTGTGCATACACAGCGCGTCCCGATATTTATCCCGGTACAAACTGCGTGTTGTTTACTGCGTCCCACTAGCAACACAATGTGTCCTCGTTTCCTTGTCGGGTCTCTCGTTGCAGTCTACTGGTTGGTGGTGGTAACACAAGACTGTGGTAACCATCCGCGTTAACTGCACTACTCGATCTACTGCTAACAATGCTTGCATCGTAGGTTCCGAACCCCATCAGCGGATCCAAGGACACACTATGACTCGATTGAGATCCATGTGCTATAACAACTGAGGGATTTCAGCACAGCAGAGAAATCAAACGCACCTGGAGGTGCTTGTTTAGTCCTATGAGTACCCAAGTCGACATGTACTCGCCACTCATTCATGTACAACGAAAGTATCACACGACAAGCACCGAGTCGACGCGTGCGACTAAAACACACGATACGACAGTAAGAATATGTGTTTCGAATCGTGCCCAGCAATAGCATTCATGCGTTCTTAGACGAGCTTCACGACGAGCTTCCCGATGCTTTTCTTCGCAAAGAGCCGGTCGATCGCATCAGCGATGCCTTCGAGGCCTTGGAACTCGGTCGGGTCGATTCCAGGTTTGAGCTTCCCGGCGTCAATGAGTGCAAGGAGCTTGCCAATGTACTCGGGGATGTGCTCGGCAAAGTTGAGCAGGAAGAAGCCAC
>JAADXH010000565.1:0-20119 GCA_023337595.1 Globisporangium camurandrum
ACGCCAACGCCGATGCGGCAATCGGCGTGCCACACGCGCGACGCGTCGCCGATCGTCAAGAACGACGCGTTCAGCTGCTCGACCATCTCCGTCACGACCTTCGTGCGTTCCGACAGCAGGCGCTGGACCGTTTCGCGGCTGCTGCTGCCGCGGCTCGCGAGCATCACGGACCCGTTCTTCCCAAGCAACAGCGTCTGTTTTAAGTGCAGATTGTCGCGCTCCAAGCCGCGCACGCGCGTTTCCAACTCGGTGAGTTTCGTATGACGCGACGCAGCAGACGACGATGCGTGGCGGCCGCTGCTGCTCTTGTCGCTCTCGTTGTCGTCATTGTCGTCCTTGTCGTCCAGGTCACTTCGTAGAGCAAGCGCAAAAGTGAGGGTATGGGTTGGATACGTTTAGATGAACGTACACAATAAACGTATACAATGAACGTATAAAAACGTACACCATGAACGTGTATAAACGTATATGAACATATACAATGGACGTACGCATGTGGATAGAACTTGGTCAATGCGGCGTGACGCTGCTCGGACGCAGCGTTGAATGCGAGCATGTCGTTCGCGTGCGGACGAGCGCTGATAGACGCAGCTGCCGCAGCCGCAGCAGCGCGTCGCCGCTCTGCATCATTTGCTGCTGCTGTCGACGCGACGGCTGTGGATGCAAGTGCCCATGAGTTTGTACGCACTTACGACAGTATGTAAAGCAGCATCCGTACGTACATCGCTTCTGGTTCTTTGCTACTGGCGCGAGCTGCTGGTTGCGTCGCGCACTGTCGATCGGTGACGCAGCGGCGCGACGTCCCGATGCAGTAGCAGCGGTTCGCACACGCGGTCGCTTTGGTTGCGCTGCTGCATTGTGCGCGCTATTATTGCCTGCGAGTGTATTGCTGTTCGTGGCATTGAGAGCAGCAGCGTTGTTGTTGTGTGGATCCTGGTCGTCGACTTCGCCGACGCTGCTGAGGAACTCGGAGATCGCAATGTACTCGGGGTCGGCAAAGCGCCGCTTCGTCGCACCGCCAGTGTTGTTGTTATTGATGTAGTTGTTCGTCGCGTTCGTTGCTGCAAGCGATGCTGCGATCGCAGTAGCATTGAGGCTCGCAGCAGCGTTCCCGAGTGGCGACGGTGCGCTCATTCGCAGCGAGTGTGGTGTCACGAGCGCGTGTGTGCAAGTAAGCGTCGAGGTGGTTGTCGTCGTTATTGATTCGGTGTACTTCAGTGATAAGAAAATGTAGTATTTAATGAGGACAAATAATATGATATATACTACAAATGGAGCAAACAAAAGCAAGGGCATGTACAGAACGAGCACCAAATTGGATCGACTATCGACACTCTCGACATGCCGCAGGTGCGACGGAGGTGCGAAGAGGCACGCGAACACACGCCGCTACGCGCGCTGCTCGTAATCGCGTCCGTTGTTGCATCGGTCGTGTACACACTTGTCATACCCGGCGGGTCGCCGCGCCAGGACGCGATCGACGACCCGCGACTCGACACACTCGACCTCACGGGCGACAAACCGCGCGCACTCTGGCGCGACGACGACTTTGAGTGCCTCGGCTGGCGCGCAACGTTTGCGTGCAACCCGCACGGACAGCGCGACTTTGCGCGCGACCGTGGATGCGACGCGCCGCTGCCGCGCACGAGCGGGTACTGTGCGGTGCGCAACCGCACGTCCGGTCAAGTGTTCCACGTCATGCTCGCAACGTGCAGCTCGTGGTGGTGGCGCAAAGTCCCGTCGCTCGCGTGCCGTGACGCACGGCAGTTTACTGACTTTAGCATCCGCGCAGCACAGTTTACGCACCCACCAGCGCTCTTACCAGCGTCGCTAGCAACTGCTACACACCCACACCCGATCGATTGGTCACGCGGCATTGCGCTGATCGCGTACCCGAAAGTCATCGCTGGCGTGTATGCGATCGTCCGGCTCTTGCGTTTCCACGGCTGCGCATTGCCAATCGAGCTCTGGATCGATCCACGCGAGATGGTCGCGACGCATTCCATCTTACAAGCACTCACAACGTCCAAGCACTTCAATTGTAGGCTCCGGACACTCGACGATCCAGCAGCGACGCACTTCTTTGCGAAACCGTACGTCGTGTACCACACGCAGTTTGAATCCGTTTTGTTTATGGACTCGGACAACCTCCCGCTGCAAGATCCGACTTTTCTATTCGAATCGCCGGCATTTCTTCAATTCGGGACCATCTTTTGGCCAGATTATTGGCAACCGACGCTGCGCGAGTCACCATTCAATATCCATCGACAGTCAGCACTGTGGCAAGTGCTCGACATGCCATTTATCGACATGTTTGAACAAGAGAGTGGGCAGCTCTTAATCAATCGCACGCGGACACAGCGTGCGCTGGAGAAACTACAGTTCTATGCGACACGCACGCCGTTGATCTTGAGTGAGTGGGCGCTACTCTATGGCGACAAGGACTTATTTCGACTCGCGTGGGTCAATACGACGACGCCATTTGCATTTGGGCAGCACTTGCTCGCACTCGGTGGACTGTTTGAGCAAAGCACTAACTCGTTCTGTGGCGTTGCGATGCTCCAGCAAGATGCACGCGGTGATTTCGTGTTTGCGCATCGGAATATGATCAAATTGAACGGTCGTTCCGACCAGAAGCCCGTCATAACGCACGTCCAGAAGTTTACTGGCGGCAATGGTGATGCAACTACACTACCGCAGCATCTAGAAGCATATCGGATCGAGTGCAAGCGACAGTGGATGCACCAGCGCATGTGTTTTCGCTTGATGCCATTCACGCCGACAGGCGACAGGACGCCACTCATCGTCCAGAGTCTCGCGACAACGACGTCAATTCCTGCAATCGAACAGCGTGCGATTCGTTACTCGATCGAAGGACGGAGGTTGTTGACAGCAACAGAAGAAGCGACGTTGCTAATGCTGGAAGAAGAAGACGGAGGACGAGTCGAGACTGTTGCATCCATGTGGAAGCGTGTAGTTGTGCTTGTGCTTGTTGTTGTTGTTGTTGTTGCTGTCGGGTGGAGAAATCGGACGTTGCTCTTGCGATGGCGACAGCAACAGGCGACGAAAGACCGACGGTTTTCGATCTGAGATGTCGTAAGAAGGCGGAGATCGTAGATTGGAAACAAACTAAATAGATACAGCTGTGATGCGTTTGGCGATACAGTTGTAGTATGGCATCCACTTTGTACCAAAGAGAGTGAGGAGGATATTTCGAAGTGAGAGATTGACAAAAATAGTACCGGTATTGACACATTGACAGAAACATAATATGATATTATTTCGTCTTGTGTTACGTTTGGAATCTAAACAGCAAAATTGAAGACACAACGAATTTGAACATCACAAAAACAATTAAAGTGCAACACGCAACACGAGCAAAGATAAGCATCAACATGTGGGCCCGACGACTTGCACAGCGCGCGGCGATCGCGACGCCACGATTCGCGCACCAGTACCAACAGCAGGCAAGCGTACGTAGACCACACACAGCTGTCATGTGTTCTCGCTTGTCCCTTAACCCGATCATTCACACTCGCAATTTGCGTCTTCACTTTGTCGACGCACACATACACACTTGCAGAAGTCGAGCTTCCGCGTCTTGGGGTTGCAGCAGATCGCGATCGGCGGCACGGACAAACAGGCACTGTCGAACCTCTGGGTCGACATCTTTGGGCTGACGCAGAAAGGTACGTTCCGCAGCGAGCGCGAGAACGTCGACGAAGACATTCTCGAGTGTGGTCGCGGTCCATTTGCGGTTGAAGTCGACATCATGCAGCCGATTGACGCGACCAAGGCCCCAAAGGTCCACGTCCCGCCGCTCAACCACATTGGGCTCTGGGTCGATGACCTCGCAGCTGCCGTGGACGAACTGACTGCGAAAGGCATGCGGTTCACGCCCGGTGGGATCCGCAAAGGCGCTGCCGGCTACGACGTCGTGTTCATTCACCCTAAAGGCAACGACGCAACGCCACTGAGTGGTGAAGGTGTGCTGATCGAATTGGTCCAAGCGCCAGCAAACGTCATTGACGCATTCGACCAGATCCAAGCGTAGAGAGAGCAATTGTGAGTGTGTAGGAGTGGTTTAGTAAATAACGTCAATGATGTTAAGTCAACACGATATTAACTCAACCAAGTTAAGTCGACGTCTGTTTCTTTTGTATGTAAGTTTTCATTAGTAATTGCTTACGGACTGCTTTTTTTACTACGCGCCAAGAAAGTCAGCCATGTTGAGGCTCTGGACTTCAAAATTTCCGTCCTCCTGGTCCTGGTCGATCTGTTGTGCTGTCGCTGTTGTCTCGTGTGGTTTCTTCTTCGCTGCTGCTTTCGCAGCTTCCTTGGCGGCCGCTTTCGCAGCTTCTTTCGCTGCTTTTTTCGCTGCTTTGTCGACTTTATCGGCTTTCTTGTCGACTTTTGGTTTCTTCACTTTCTTCCCGCTCTTGTCATCAGTCGCTCCTTTCGCTTCTTGTGTCGATGTCGAGCGCACGAGCTTGTGGATGTGCGCTACGACGGCGTCATGGGGACTCTCCTCACTATTATTGTCTGTGCTGCTGGTACCAGCCAGTGGATCTGCTGACGCTTGGAGCAGCGCTTGGTGCATTGCGTGGACGTTCGCAAACGCGCGATCAATGTCCTCGAGCGACCGGATGCCCGCGCGACGGAGTTCACTTGCGTATTTCGTAAAGAACGCAACAAAGTGCTTTGGAATGGACAGATGAGGTGTTAGTGTGGAAGAGAGAGAGAGAGAGAGAGAGCGAGAGAGAGAGAGAGAGACCTTGAGGTCGTTGCCGACGCGCGTCGATGTGGACTGTGGACTTGCAATGCAGTGCGTCCGCAATAAAAGCCGGTTCGAATACTCCCGAGCACACTGATCGAGACACAACCGCACGATCTTACTGAAGAAGAATGCACTGCTGATCCAGCGCTGGAGATCTTTGTAGTAATCATCAAACGTCGCAAGCAAAAGCTCGACGAACGGTTCGGGGTCCTCGACAATGTCCCATCGCTTGCTGAACCACAATTGCGTCGTGTCCTACTCAGAACGATAGCCAGTTTAGACCAGTTTTTGACAAAGAGAGAGAGAGAGAGAGAGAGAGAGAGAGACGCACCGGCTCGGCTTCGGCAAAGATCTTGTGGACGAGCAACTCGGCAGTTGCAACACTGAGCTTCACGATCTCAGTCGACGTTGCATCCAGTGCGTCGCCCATGAAGATATCAAATGCTTCTTTCTCATCGACATCGCGCTCTGCAAACGAGATCTCTTCCACCAATTCTGGACACTTGGACTAGTGTGTACGGAAAGAGCCAGTCAACAGTCATGTCCGAGCTGCTAGTAGTCGCCTGTCTATGCACTACAACAAACCTGCAAAACGTCCGTGTCGTTGATGAATGCACACAGACTTTCGACGTCGACACTGTCGTTCAATACTCCAGTAGCTTTCCAGCCAGTGCCAGTCGCTCCACGACCTGCTAGATGCTCAAACCGACACTTCAATTGCGCCATCAACGCATCTAGACACGCGACGACGACGCGACCGACTAAACGACCGGTCAACCACGCTTGTGCGATCTCGATCTGGCTCTTGAGGATGTTGATAATGTCATTTGGACGTGTCGATTGCAGCGCGCCACTGTCGCTAGTACTCCCACCGCCAGCAACATCCGCTTCGTCGCTGCGGCGCCAGATGTTTGTGACCCACGTATCGATTTGCGTCTGGACTTGCATAACGTACTGCGTCATGAGCGTCTGTGCCAACGTCTCGAGGACGTTCGACGCCCGCGCGCGCTTGTACTTGATCACCTCTGCGTTGTAATACTCGATCCACTGGACAAGCTGCAAGCGATGAGCCGTACTGATAGCCGATTGAGCACACAGGCGGGTGATCGCAGTCTCTAATTGCGCGTTGTACGTCGTCCAGAACAGCTGAAGAACGTCGATTTCTGGTGGAAAGCACGCAACGACGTCAGTGGCAACGACCTCCAAGTCCATCAACAGATGGTTTGCTGCTTCCAACACGGAATCGAGCGACGGTTTCGGATTCGACGTCTGATTCGACGTCTGATTCGGATTCGGAGTTTCTGCAAACCGAAACATGTCGTCGACGCGCTTTGTGAGGAACGTCACGAGTTCGCGCTTGCAGCGATCGGTGATCGGTGTGTGGAGATCTGCAACTGCCATAAGCGTATGGTCTAAATACGCACGCGTCGAGTCTGCGAGGCGCCGGCGTCGTTTCTCCATGAGCTCCAACACACGAAACGCATCGGCAAGGCGTGGTTTATTGCGCTGTGCGACGTCGACACAATGGTGCAAGCAGCCATGGACTTCCGAGAGGATACGTGCGTGGATGCGCTCGATCGCATCGAGACGAGACGCCATCGACGCTAGAACGCGAGCTTGTGCTTTGCTGAATAGAGAAAGAGAGGATGAGAGAGAGATAGAGAGCGAAAGAGAGAAAGAGAGAAAGAGAGAAAGAGAGAAAGAGAGAAAGAGAGAGACGGATGTACCTGTTCGCGAGTTCGTCGGCTTTGTCGATCGATGCAGCTTTGAGTTCGTGCAGCATCTTCTGGCGCCAGTCATCGAACGGCTGCCACTTGATGTACGTTGCAATGACGTCGCCAACGCGGCCAGTCATCATATCGTGGAGCTCTTGGAGCTACGCATGCCATCCAATCCAGTCGAATGAGCCTCGTATTCTATCTACTGTATCGAAATGCAGTGGCCTCGCCCAAACAGAGACAGACCTTGACGGGCATCTCGTCGTAGAATACGATCTGCGCCTCCAATTCGCGTAAATTGCGCCGTGCGATGCTGATGCCAGACAGCAGCTTCTTGTCGCCCAGTTCGTCGTTCATTTGGCGGCAGCTCTGTCCCAGTGCATCAAGGTTGCGCACGATCTGCGTGACCGAGTCGCCGACTTCGAGGAGCGTACTCGCGCGCTCGATCTCGTCGACATGTGCCTGGACGAATGCATCGAGCTGACCTTTCGTGCTATCTTGCTTTGCGAGGTAGTCGTGCTTGATCTCCTGCAGCAGCTGCGAGTTGAGCAGCGACGTGTCGGTCGAGTCCTTGAGCTTCACGCGCAGCACTTCGACCGGGTCGCGCGCTTCTTTCTCCAGCAGCGAGATCATGGTGTGGCTAGAGCAAACGTGTTCGTACGTGCGCGTGCTTGTGAGGTCGATGCCCAAAGAGTTGTTATAAGCAATGCTGGTACAAGTTGAAGTGAAAAAAACATTCTGAAAAATTGTAACCACAGTACTACACAATATATATAAAACTGTTCAAACAGGAAATGATCGCTATTAATTCTGGAGTTCACAAAACAAAACACAAGAAGCCAACAACACATCACAAGTACACCAAGATGCCCGCCACAACGACAAAGGACGAGCCGGGCTGCTGGCAGAAGAAAGCGGCGTACGTCACGCGCGCTCACACTGCAGCGATGCATGTACACATGTCGTTATGCTGTTGCTTTGTTGTTGCGATGGCTACTGTATCATTCGCACTGTCACAAACTTTGCATGTGCCATGCTCGTGTCCCTTTCTCACGTTCATCCTCTCTTCGCTATTCTCACAGCTACGAGCAGTGCTTTGACTCGTGGTACAAGGACGTCTTCCTGCAAAACAAAGCCGACGGACAAGCCGGTTGTCGCGACGAGTACAAAGCGTACTGGAACTGCTTCATGGTGCGTTTTGCACATGAAGTTGCATGTTTTGTTCATACTGCCACAGCTATTCACACGCATCATGCGCACTCGCATTCGACGCACGTACACAGAAGGAACTGCGGAAAGACCCTACGCTCGTAAACGACATCCAGTCGGTCATGTCCCCCGACGCGAAACAGCGCTGGAACGCAAACATGCGCGCGCAAGAATGATATAGAATGAGGCAATAATGACAACAAAATGGGTTACAAAAATGTTGCAATCCATTTAAATTACAAATTGCATTTCATGTGTTTGTTTTTTGCAATATGATCAGCGCTGGACACCTGGACACCTGCCCACTTGGCCATGATGTAGTCGCCAAAGCAGCCACTTGCGTCCGTCACCGTGCCGTCCAACAAGTTGTTGAATACCTGCGTGGCGTCGTCGCCACTGCCGCGTGACGGAAGCCGCTGGCCGCCACCAATGCGCTGCCGCGACGCAGGCACCGACGGGATCACGGCGTCAAAGTCCGGGTAGTAGAAAAACACCATCGAGTACCGTTCGCGGTCGTTCGCTGCGTCCGCGACGACGCGATGGATCGGCGAGACGACGTGGCCGTCCGTTACGAGCGACAAATAGTCGCCCGCGTTCGCAACGAGCGTCCCTGGGACGTACGGCACGTCGATCCACTCGTCGTTGTGATAGATCTGGAGCCCGCCAACCGGGTCCTGGAGAATGAGCGTCAAGAACCCCCAGTCCGTATGCGGACTCGAGCCAATGAACGACCGTCCGGCTGGCGCCGGCGCACCGAACGCGGCGTACGGAAAGTAGTGGAACGCCCGCATGATCGAGATCGTGTCGCCCTGCGTGCAGTACGTGTCCAGCAGCTTCGCGTCCGCAAACAGGCTCTGGCTCAAGTGCTGCGACACGCGGCGCGACGCGGCGACCATGTGCTTGAAGAACGCGTTCAGCGTCTTCCGGTCTGCGTGGCTCCAACGACGCGCGTCGGCGCCTGTAGCAGTAGCACTCGACACTTCGGGCGGCCAGACGTTTGGTCCTTGCAATCCGTTCGCAAACGGCGTCGTTCGTCCGTGTGTGGGCCACTCGTAGCCGTACGAGAACGCCTCTTTGACCTCGATGCGGTCTGCGCTGCCGCTCTCTTTGCCAATACCGATGTACCCGCGCGTGAACCCCTTGCCGTTCTGGACAACTGGGATCGCTTCTTTCAGTCCCTCGGACTGTGCAAAGAACGTCTGCGCACTTGCGAGCGTCGCTGACTCGAGCGTGCGCGTGATGCCGTGACCTGTGTCGTGAAAGAGTAAGAGTGCGTGCGTGAGATCGATCGCGCAAACACCAGGATGTCATGTGTAAATCCGAGCACCGAGCACGATTGTACCTGTGAGGTAGCAGCAGCCGTACTCCTCGAACGCGCGTGCGAGCTTGTCACTGTGTGCGTCGTCGTCGAGTGAGATCGTTGGGAGCGTCTTGGTGCGCGACACTGCAGCGTCGCTCGCAACGGACGCCGAGCTGCCTGCGCGTACGTGTGCTATGGTCGTCGGCGCCTGCTGCTGCTGCTGCCAGAAGCGGCGCGCGATCGAGCGACTACTGCGCTGCCACATGTCTTGATGTCTTGATGTCAAATTGTTCTTTGATCAACTTGAGCTTGCAAAATTGATTAGCATCCAAAAACGCAAAATGTATAAGTGCAAGTACTCGAAGCGACACAATCATCTCAGTGTCGAACACCATACAATGAGATGACCACATCATATAAGCCTATCGACACAAAGGCTGGCCTCAAGCATGGCGGCACCACGACGCAATGTGCTCAATGGCGCGACCGAGTGGCAGCGCGAGGAAAAGATGAACCAGCAGCGCGACTACGCTGCGCAGCTCCAGGAGCAAGTGCGTCTCAAGAATGCTGCCACCGAGCAAGCAAGAGCGCAGAAGCTGCATGAGCAGCGACTCGAGCGCGAGGCCGTAGTACGTTGTTGCATCGTCTACTGGGATACATGTGCTGTTGTATGCGTGCAGATTCTATCGCTAAAGACAGGTATGGGTGTGTGACAATGGGCGTAGGACCGTGAGCGAGCAGCAAACACAAAGCAGCGCCACCAGCCTCAGCCACCACAGCAGCAACAGCCTCCACCACAGCAACAACAGCTTCCACCGCAGCAGCAACAGCAGCAGCAGCATCATATGTACGGTGCTGACCCAAATGCACCGCTCCACCAGCAACAGCACCACCACCAACAACAACAGCAATACTATCAACAGCAGCAACAACACTCGCCTACCAAGTCGCCTACACGCGCCGCATCGTTCCAGCCCGAGATGCAGCACACACTTGCTGCGCATGGTGGCGGCAATTCTGCGCCGTACTCGAATAGCTATGGTGGCATGGAGCAGCCGAACAACTATAGCCAGCCTCAGAGTTCGCCATCCAAATTCTACCACGCAGCGCCGCTGCCGACACCAGCACCAGCGCCAGTCCCAGCAGCAATCGCAGCGATCGCGACACATGCGTTTTCGAATCCACCGTCGATATTCGAGCCATTGCTGCGCGAGTACGAGCATGCAGCCGCGGCGCGCAGCAGCAAGTTTTACGACGCACTCGATGCGCTGCAGCAACTCAGTCACGAGGTGCGTTTGCGCTGTGTCGATCCGCTACGATGGAGCGCAGGCAGCTTGATGTGTAGACTTCGTCGCTGACTGACAGTCGTGTTTGCTTGACTACGCGTGCAGATCGCTCGCTCGTCGTCAGTGCGTCGTACTGATATGCAGGTGTGACGACTTGTGATCGCTATATGCATCGCCGCCACTTCTTTCTCTCTCTCTCTCTCTCACACACACACACACCCACACACACATTGTGCGTGTGGCTGTGTTGCGAACGCTGGCACGTGGAGCAGCAAGAGTATGTCAAGCCACACTTTGTGCTGTCGCCATCAGAGCGACCGATGATCGACCACAACAACAACAGCGACTACAGCCAGGTCGACTCCACAGCAACTGGCTCTCCAACGCGAATGGTGGGACCCACGTCCCCATCGCGACGCAATAGCAAATACAACAGCTCGCCAACGAAAGCAGTAGCGTCGTCGCCGTCGCGCTCGCCATTTCGCTTGCAGCTGCAGGTACAAAATAGACGACAAGCTGCCTCCTCATAGCATCGCTTCATAGACGCCAACGTTCTTGTTGCATTTGTCGCTCTCTGTATTTGTGCGTCGATCTATCGTAAGCAGCAGCGCGACCATCATCATCCTCGGCAGCAGCAGCGGCAGTACGACTACAGTACGAATAGCAACAATGCAGAAGATGAGGACGACGACGAGGAGATGGAGCTTGGACAACAACCGCAATCAAATGCTTACGGCCACGAGCTCGGGTACGACGCTTCGCGCCATCGCTGCATTGCTCTTCACTACAGTGTTCTCACACGCACATGATGCGTCTGCAACACCAGGACACTGCGTGGCGAGAGCGTGCTGATCCCGTTCGACAAGCTACAGTCGTTGCCGTCGCCGCCTGAAACATCGCGCACACGCCAATTGCATGCGTCTGCGCTCCATTCGCCAGTGCTGCAACACGACAGTGAGCTCTTGACGCTCCTTGACCAGTACCCAGAGTGACGACTGTGATGTAGGAGGGACTGTACGTTGCGACATGCAAACAACGTGAAGGCACCAAGGGAGACGTCGATAATGTCGTGGCACTTTGTTCGATCGTTTACGTTTTCTCAGCTCTCTCGTAGAGTGCGAACTTTGCTGCCTAACTACCCAACCGAGTGCCGTATGTACAACGCATCGGTGTCTTCGGGTGCAACGTCGCGCGTTGCTGCATGGCGCACTTGTGTCACGATCGACCCGAGTGGCTGGAGCGCTGAGCGTTTCATCTGGACACCTGGACACATGCGACCACCACACGAGCAGCTATTGAGAGAGAAAGAGAGAGAGGGAGAGAGAGAGAGAGAGAGAGAGAGAGAGAGAGAGCGCCATTGTAAGTCGCCTGCGTAGATCCAGAGCCTCTATTCTATGCACGTACCTCAGTCCGTCCCAGCACCACTGACCGACGACCGCACTGCAGTCGCTGTTTGGACACCGAATCGCTCCTGTTGCACTCAGTGCCATCGCATCAACGAACCAGCGCTGCGGTTCAATGAACCACTCGTCGCACGCGAGCGTCGCAAGCGCTTGCGCATCAGCTGCAACGAGCGCAGCGACCTGTTTGCGTGCTGTTCGGGTATCGTCGCCGCTCGCGCGCTCGATCGCGCACAGACCGCGCTCCCACGCAGCGATGTTGTCATGGAGGTAACGCGCATCGTACAGCAGCGGCGAATCGCCCGCAGCGTCCTCAAGAGCATCACTCGCGCCGTTCGCGCGCTTCTTGTCGTCGCTCGCGCTGTTCGTACTGGTTGTATTGTTGCGTGCGTGCTTGGGACTGTCTTTGAACAAGCGCTTTGTCGCCGTCAGTGCAGTGAGCGTGCGCCAGAGCTTGTCGACGCCAGAGCCAGCAGCCGGCGAGCCAATGCCGCTAGCGCTCGCAGCGCCAAGCTTGTTTGCGCATTCGTCCTTGTCGCTGCTGCGCACGTCGCTCTTGACGACGCTCTTCTTCAGTACTCCGCCGCTTGGGCTATTGCTACCAACGCGACTCGCTGGCGACGCAGCGCGCGTCGCGATCGCAGCAGTAGCTGCTGCTGCACGCGGCGTCGACTTGTTGGAGCTTGGTGGCGAACTCACACTGACGCTCGGACTCTGTGGCCGCAAGCGCAGCTTTGCCAGCAGTGGCGTCTTCTTCACGCGCATGTCGACGTCTTTTGCTGCCAACGACGGTGACGGCAGCGGCAATAGCGACGCGGGTAGCGGCACAACCTGCGCCTCGATGCGCACCGCCTCCAGCGCATCGCGTAGCACGGCGTCGGTAGTGTCCTCCGCGTCAGTCTCGCCTGTCGGCTCGTCGTCGTCCTCAAATGCCCACGGATCGTGCTTGGGTTTCCGGCTCGTGCGCAATGGCGAAGCGCAGTGCGCAATCGTAGGGTCATCCACGCTGCTGCTGCTACTACAATGCGATAGCTGGAGATCCGACGTCGTGCTGTGGTGCACGACTGCGCTGGCGCAGAACAGGTGCTCGCCGCATGCGCGGCAGCCAAACATCGAGCCCATGGACCGCAGCGCAGGAATAAAGTGCGTGTGCGTCGCTGCAATCGGCAGCGAGAGGCTAAAGCCACTCGGGAGCGTACCATCCAGCATCCCACGGTCGTCGCAACAGCCAGAAGCTTGGCGCTCGAGCTGCAGTGCGCGGATGCTCATCGACGGCTTTGGCGGCGTCCCTGGATTCGTTGCATGCTGTCGCTGCTGCTGGTGCTGCTCTTGTGGGTGGGATTGGTTGTTTGTTGAATGCTGCAGTGGTCGCCGCTTCGTCACAGCCAAGCTACCGTCTGCGTGGCGCTGGGCGAGCGCACTGAGCTTACTTGCAAGATGGAGCTGATGCGCTGCCAGCACGTCGCCACGCGTGCGTTCGAGGCACCGGAGCTGGTGCTCAAAGCCGGCGTTGAGCGTCACGACCGGCCGCAACGCGCGCACGTGCGTCAGTGCTGCGTCGAACGTGAGCTTGTCGGTTGTCATGAGGTACGAGATTGCGACTGCTGGCGACCGCGACCGTCCGCCGGCACTGCATGGAGATAGATCGCGTGGCGTCAGACACGAGCGTATCGCCAGGCGATCAGCGCACATCATACAAAGAGGCGCACGCACCAGTGGACGAGGACACCGCCAGCATTGATGCCGGCTTGGAGAAAGAGCTTGCAGATTGGGAGGCAGCTCAGGAGGTTTGCATACTCCTTGTCGCGGATGCTGATGCTCAAGTACGTAAACACGTCGGGGAACGTCGCGTATGCGCCAGCGAGGTTCAAGACGTGTGTGATCTTCTTCTCTTTTAGGACATCGACGTTGAACGCTGCGTGAATTGATCCAACGAAAACGCCAGGAGCGACTTCGATCGGGACGTTGTCTTGCACCACGGACGCCTGGAGCTTGAGACCCGGTGACTTGCCCATGCGCATTGAGGAGATCGAACTGGAGAGAGAGAGAGAGGATGTAGATGTGGAGACGACGTCGACAGCAGCACCGGCAGCTTGCCTGCGAGTGCGCGGATCCGAAGATGTTGTGACGGCGGTGCGCGCTGACGAAAGCTTGGCTCAGGGCTCATGGTTAACGTGCCGGTATGTCGCTTGTATGTCGCCGATACATCGCGTCTTTTCGGGCTCGAACAAGAATGATGCATACAAGAATTAAGTACAGATTGCCAGCAGCTAAAATTAGCGCACAAAACATCTCAATCGAATTGTATTTAGGATCGGATACAAACAAACGATAACATAATGAAAATATATAAACCGGTATATGCAAAGTACAACCTTCCGAAACTATTTGCTAGTAGAGCTAAATTTATAAATGAAAAAGACGCTTCTACAAATACATCAATACAAAACAAACTCTACGTCTCCAAATTAACAAATGAGGTGACTCATCGTGACGTTCAAGTACGTCAAGTGATCGACGACGCTCGTACACCCAAATGGCGAACAGGCGTTCGAACACGTCACGTCTTCCGACACCGTATCGTTGCAGAGCGTGTAGCTCGACTGGAATTCGTCGTAAAACACCTACCGCACAGGCCATAGTACTATGAGTTCCTCTTCATACAAACACCCAGTCATTTTTATTCCGTACCTCGCGCGTCGTATGCTCGAAGCCGATCCACGTCGGTGGTAAATGCGGTACGATGTCCCGAAAGTGCGTGATGCGAAACACGTCGATTGGGGACGTCAGGAGGGTCGTTCGGAATGCATAATTCCCAACGCGTGGTGCCCCAAACGTATACAGCGACGCGACGTCCACGCCATGCAAGAACGCGAGTTCAAACGCACAGATCGCAGCAACTGCTGCACCGAGCGAGTGGCCCGTGACGCGGACTTGCGCTGTCGGGTGCGCCGCAACGAGCGCTTGGACTTGTGGCACGAGCTGCAACGCGACCGAGTGGTAGACCCAATAGAACCCCCGGTGGACGAGTACGTTCGGGTACGTAGCGTACGCACGCATCTTGATGAACGTCATGTTGTCGAGCCAGTTGAGAAAGTCCATGCTGCCCCGAAACGCGACGACGATCGCGTCGATCTCGGCGCTGTAGCCAACGAGGCCCTGGAAACTCAAGCGCGCGTCGCTCACGACTTCGACAACTTGGAAGCGAGGGACGAGCAGACACGGTTGGCAGCTCCAGTCACGAATGTTCGCGGCGTGGCAGTACGAGACGCTCGTGACGCGTGCAAGATACAGAGCCAACGATTCATTGTACGTTGCGTTGAATGGATCGATGGATGCAGTGGCGATCGGTACGAGTGGATCGACTGCTGCTGCATTGCTGCTGTCGACAGTGTCGATGCTACGGAGCAGTGGCGTGAGTGGAGCTGCTGTGTCGATTGGTATTGCTGTTGTTGTGGAGATGACGGTTGTGGCATGCGAGCGGCCACGTAACCACGATAAGACAGCGTCGAGACTGAATGCTGCTGTGGTGGAGGGTGGGAGTGGATGGGATGTTGTCGCTATCGCTGGCGGTGCAACGGACGTCGTTGTAGCGAGTGCGAGGACACTGAGCCACAGCAGTGCGACTGTAAGTAGCGCAGCAAGTGCAACAGTGCGCACACAGAGGCGCCGCGTCGCTGCGAATGGCGCAGCGAGTGCATTGCGACTGCGGTGTGTGTGCTTGTCGGGTGACATCGTATGTGTGTGTGTATGTGTGCGTGAGGCGTCAAGGGTTCACGTGCGACTGGTGCTGTTCACAAGTGCGCTCGCTCGTCGACACGAGCGCGCAACGACGTCGACTGTTGTCTTCGTAGCCCAATTTGCTTGTGTTTTCTTCTCGATCAAAGTTTGGTTGAAGTAGAAATGATAGCATATTCGCTCACTTGAGTTCACTATGATCGTGCCGTACTGTAAATATAGTTTCCTACAAATATGATATGTTTATGGATGACCGCACGCCACCGCATGCCACGACGACAACAAGATCGTCAAAATCCGCACGCGCGCAACGCTAAACGCCAACGAACGACAGCTGCAACATGGCTTTGCCTATGCCAACTACGCCTGCACCGGCTGCACCGAGTGCCTCGACGGTGAGCAACGCTGCTGTCACGACAGCGGTGCTCAAAGAGCTCGCCGCTCTGAGCTATGAGTCACCCGCGTCCCCGGCGTGCCCGAATGCACACGTGCTGTGCACGACGCTCTCGCTCGTGTCGCAATGCTACACGGTGCCGGTCCCGAGCCACTCGGCGAACGCGATCTCGACCGCACTCGACGACGTGCGCACGGCGCTGCAGCAGCACCGACTGTTTGCCGCGATCGATGCGACGGTCGTGTAC
The DNA here is from genome assembly GCA_023337595.1 of Globisporangium camurandrum. Classification (NCBI taxonomy): domain Eukaryota; phylum Oomycota; class Peronosporomycetes; order Pythiales; family Pythiaceae; genus Globisporangium; species Globisporangium camurandrum. The sequence goes on from JAADXH010000565.1 coordinate 16,070, forward strand.
ACGCCGGCGCAGCGCGCACCGCTCGAACGCGGGTTGCAGCTGCTGTGGGCCCACACTACGACGTACATGCTCCAGAGCGCACTGATCGACATTGTTCATACGATCGACTCGCTCCCACGTACGATCTCGTTCTGGAAACGCTTGCGTCGGCGTCACGTGCGCGCAACGATCGTCGACGGTCCATTCGAGTGGCTCTTGCCGCGGTGCGTTCGTTAGGGCGATGTAGTTGTGTGTTCTAGCTTGTCTCACACACTGTCTATCGTCAGTTCGGAGCGCATTACGATCGATGAGAAGATCCAGAGCCTCGAAGCGACGCTCGAAGAGCATTTGGTGCGTTTCACAATATCAGTACATGCTCGTTTGTTCTATGTCTCCTAACAATTGTAAATCGACACACAGCGCAAAGTCGGCATGTTGAAAGAACAAGCGACCAAGTCGATGGGGGCGTTTACCGACTACACGCAGCTCCAGAGCGACATGCGCAGCGGCCAGCGGCTGTTGGAACTCGTGTACAGTACGTTTGGGATCGCAGCACCACGCAAAGGCTACGGCGCGTTCGTGACGCTTGCACCATTGCCATCGATCACGTTGAAACTCGGTAGGTGGAGTGGATCATACTCTATCGAGAAATCATTACTGTTGTTATGAAACGCGGTGGTAGAAGCCACCGTTGCTCAAATTGACGTATGTTATGGAACACAGGGAACGCCGTGTTTCCACCGCACGCCAGTCACAACGATCAGTCGATTGCAACTGCAGGCGACGTGCTTGCGTCGCTCCAGCGTCTGGAACACAACATTCGTCGCTTCCGAGACGCTCAAAGTGACTTTAGCACCTGTTTCCACGTCGCTATGGCGCCGTGTCGCATTCCATCGAAGCTCCGGCAGCGGTTTGTTATCTATGGAGCTTTATACGTTTGTATTGAGCGACAAAACTGACTTCTTTGCGATCAAATAGCTGGCTCCACGTGACGATCGCAGCGCTGTGCGTCACGACTGGCGGCGTGTGGGCGTTGCGGAACCAGCGCGAGTTTATTGCAGCTGCGACGACGTTGCGGGTTGCGATCCACGAGTTTATGAACGAACACGCGGTCGAACCGATGCAGTGCGTTTGATACTATTCTATCCATAGCTGCAGGTGCTCGTTGCTATTGCGACTCTTGTTCTGAAACATTGTTGATACCATGAACCGAATATGTGCAGAGCGATTGTGAACGAAGTGATTCTGAACCAGAAGCCGGAGATCCAGGACCCTGGCGCACTCCTCGATACGAAATTGAGTCTCCAGCGCATGTTGGGCGACTTTGTGCGCGATACGAACCCACACGCGACGCCAGAAGAACGCATGCGCGTGATGCAGCAGATGGACATGTCGGTCGTGTCGCTCCAGTACGAAAAGCAGATCTCGTCGGCACTCAAGAACCTCATGTCGGGCGACATTGTCCGGATGCTACTGATCCAAGTCCAATTCATCAAGAAAGAGCTCATGGTCGCCATGGGCGCGATCGACGAGCTCATGCACGCGAACCAGCTGAACCTCCAGCTCATGGCGACCGTCCCGACGTTCATTGTGTTTGGTGGGTTGTACGTTGCCGCCCAGCGCTTCGCAACGTACATCTACAAACGCACGAGCGAGCGGTTGTTTTATGATCCAAGTGAGATCGCGGGCTTCTTGCGGTCGAACCTACGGGACATTGAACGCCTCTTAAACAAACAGAATCGTTTTGATACGAATGCCGAGATGCCCGTGCAATTGGGCGTGCGGGATCTTGGGTTTCTAGTGCTGTTGTTGCACCAATTGCGCGATATGTTTGAGACGTACAAGAGCTTCTTTGACGACGACGAACAGATCCGAATTGAGGAGGATCTGGATGATCTGATTGAAGAGGGTTTGGTCGTCGCGCAGCAGCTGGCAGTCATCCAACGCATGTACCACTCGCATCCGTTTTTACATAGTACGAAAGCAACTACACGGTCGCTCTTGAGCTAAGTTGTATATTGCACTTGCTGCAAGACCATATGACGAGCGACGACCTACACGCTACGCAAGCTGGTAGTCCTGGGGCGAGTAGTATTCTGCGAGCAAGCGGTAGATGTACGACGGCTGATGCGCGCCCGTGTTTGTGATGTATAGACTCACCAACTCGGGCGGGACGTAGTCGTACGCGGGGTTCAGCACTTCGAGCTAGTGATACAAAACAGGTTGGACACAGTTGAAGAGTCAAACCATGTGTGAATATGCAATCATGCGATCACAAATGCCGCATGTTCCATATCATCTGTACGTATTTGTATCCTGTATTCCATAGTAAACGTACATTCGCAACCGTGTCCTCGTAGTTGTAGATATGCGATGGTGCAATGAGCTCGTTTAGCACGTCGAGGTCGTGCGCATAGAGCGGACAGAGCTTGATCAACCCGGCGACGCAGACGACTGGGACCGACGACTTGCGCGCCGCCAGCGCAATGTTCTGCAGTCCAGATTGCGCAATCAACCCGCCATTCGCAACGACTGCAGCAGCTGGGACGACGACTTTGTTCACGCGCGCCATCATCGCAAACACTGCGCTGTCGGGAATGACCGTCACGTCAATCCCATGCTGCGCGAGCGTATGCGCCATTGCGTGGCCATTCAGCGTCGGTGCGGACTCGACTGCAATGACTTTGAACTGACGCTTTTTGGCTGCCATCAACAAAAACTCTTCGACGGATTTCGACTGCCCAAACGTCAGAATCACTTCGCTATATGATGCATTAGAAAAAAGAGAGAGAAAGAGAGAGAAAAAGAAAGAGAGAGAGAGAGTCGTCAGGAGTGAATATGCGTACAAATCAAATAGACCCACAATATGAAATAAATACAATAACATGAATTCGGACTAATGACATGAAACAGACTCATATTCAGTAACAGGAAACGTACTCGGCATGGATATATTCCATCGCTTGGTCCGCAATGTTCACGTGGAGGCTGTCGATCTCATCAATCAGCTCTGCGATACCTTCATTCACGGACTGTAGCAATCCACAAAAAGCCAGTGTGAGCGCGACTGCCATCCGCATTGAGAGAGCAAAAGAGCCAGTTACACACACAAACGTACGAGTTTGAGGTCCGCAATTGGGATCGACAGGTCAGTGTCCGTGCCAGGCGTCAAGATCGTCCCGAGCGACCGCGACTGCGTCGTGAGTGCGCTGTTGCTGCTGCTCGTAACGCCTGCGCTCTCGCTTTGGGTCTTCAGGGCACTCAAGTGCTCTTCCCGAATGATGTACAGCACACGGCGCACGACGTTCCCAATCGCGAGTTCTATCGACAAGAGAGAAGCAGTCAGGAATGTGTGTAGGAGGCAACAGACGAATAGACAGATATACCATGTGAGTGCGCTTTCGTGAGCATGTGGCCCAATTGACGGACTTTGTCCATGATCTCCGCAGCTGTCGACCACTCGACGGTCTCGAGCTGTTTACGCAGTTGTGTGTCAGACGCAACCAAGCGTATTGCTTGGTAGGGAGTGCATGCGCAAACGTACCACTTTGTTGAGTAGCATCGTCGTCTTCTTGGCCGTGTCGTACGAACCCGTGATTTGGCTGCGATGATTGAGAAAGTGCGAGTGGCCACGCATGCTACGTGAGTGATTCTGTCGAGCTTTTGCGAACGAGCAATGCAGCTGTATGCAAAGACGCACCGGCGCTTGAGGCTCAGCACGAGGTCATCGACGCTCTCGCGGACAGCTGGCCACTCGGCCAGCCACGTCTTGAGCTCGGTCATGATGATGGCGCGCGTTGATGTCCTTGCTCGGGTTTGGCTCGTCGAGTCGAGTTGAGTCGAATGATGCAAGTTGTGGTGTTTGACTGTTAACGATTTTTGAAAATATAGAGCAGAATGCATCAAATATTTGGTGCACGTGCAGTCAAAAGTTTCAAGTCATTGGACTTTTGGTTGTCGCACTTTTGCCTCCTTCACGAGCCATTTCCTATTGTAAGGTTGTCACACTCGTACAGATTGGGGGGTCATCTGAAAAAGTGCGACAACCTTACAATAGAAAATGGCTCGTTA
>JAADXH010000566.1:0-20077 GCA_023337595.1 Globisporangium camurandrum
GTGTGCGTGGTGTTGCTATACTGCTGTGGCATTCGTGTATCGTCGTCGTGGTGTAGTGTCGCCGCTCTTTGGCTGTCAAAGATTGCTTTGGCCTTTCATGTCGTCACGATTATTTCTGGTGCTGGCTTCTATTGCAATTTTTGGTTTTTATGCCTCAACACCAAAGGTTGTATTTTGGATATTCTTGGTAGCGATACTGTAGTCGTTTATTGTAGTGACCCAACAAACGCATGCTGAGCAATATATTTTGAGTTTGGAACTACTTTATACAAGACTTCGGGGCAATACAAACTAAAATTACCTTTGAAATTCTTAACTGTTTGGCTAAAATGGTCCAAATAATTCCTGAAGTACATAGTATGTCTCAATAATAGGATTTGTGCAACATAATCTATATATTGTAATGACAATGCTCGACATCATACCGCGATTTGATATTTTGCGCATCTTGTGCCTTCAACACGATGCGCTGTCCAAAACATACGCCAGTATGTTATTACATTGCAGTACCTCAGTTGATCACACACTCGCATCGACGACAACGACAAACAGCAATCACTGGTGGTGCGCACGTGGTTGAGTCAACTTCAACCACACGCACGCCACCATGGCTATTTGCGATTATTATTGATTTTACTTACGAACGCAAATATTCAGTTTAGTATGATACTATACTCAAAATGAAAACGTTTGCTTTAGCTGAGATTGACGCACATTGAGTACTGTATTCAATAATGATGCATTAAATCATGGTGCGTCTACGAGCTCATTCGATAGAGTAGTTTTCCACATTCGTTTACTGGTAACAGCAACAAAAATATAAAAAAGACGGAGTGGTATGACGGGCGACACTACGGGTGACTTTGCGGATGGCTTTACGAGTGACACGATGAGGTTAGCCTCCAAGTGAGTTCACTGTTGGGTTTAAGGGCGAGTTCAAAGGTGAGTCCCATGTAAGCTCACGGGTGAGTCCACACTCCGATAGGTTGCTTGCGAAGGCAGGCACAAAATGCTTCGTCCTGCAAGAAACTAAAAGTTAAGAATCTTGGCCCCTGTAAACTTACTAAGAATGTCAATACGTGATCGCTATGACAGAAAGTTTCACGACCGCCCATTGTGTTACAATCTTTGTCCATTTTGCTAAATTTTAAATGAAGCACAACTATTTGTGGTTTATGTGTTTATTCGATGCATACTTCAATGCATCAATTTAAATGTCTACGTGGAGAACATACAACATATAACGTACAGAGACAAGCGTGCTTGACTATCGAACTCGTCTAATTTCTTCTTACACCAGCATAGCTAAGTGGCCTATGTCTATGTGATGTTTTACATACAACGATAAAAATATCCATTTATTGATGTTGCCGTTTGTATATATATGTAAGTACGACTCAATTGTGCTCACTTCGCCGGGCTAGAGCGCAAATGCTGGGTCACAGCATCTGTGGTAACCGCTTCAGTAACCATTGTGTGCACGCTTTGCGGCAAGCAAGCAGCTGCTAACCCCGCCTCTCCCCTCTTTTCCAGTCTGTCGCTAACTGTGTATATATATATGACGCTTGTCAATGTATTTCACAATTTGCAAATCTGAATACAGCTGTCATAAATATACCAAAATGTGTGCACCATGCTAGTCTTGCGACTGACAACTCAACTTGATGTGTATACATCTGTATACAAAAGTGGACTATGTCCTTTACAAAACTAGATATAGCGCCAAATTCGCGACCGTCAATATATCAATTAGCAATTGCCAGAAGAATCACGTGACGAGAGTAAACACATAAGGTGACTCACGAGTGACTCTACACGGGCGACATCACGGGTGGCACCGCGGGTGAGACTGCGGGTGAATTCACGGATGAATCCAATAGAATGCCTGCTAAGACAGGTACAAACTCCTCGTATCACAAAACAGCATCGTACCCCATCTATTGAAAAGATTCATTTCAAAAAATGTTTTCGTTACGTTAAAACACAACAAAATTCGCGCGACTTTAATGCGTGATCGATATTGTGATATGCACAAAACATGCCAAGTCTAGTTCTACATTTGCCCATTTGGGGTAAAAGGACTCGACTTAAAAGCACACATGTTTACGCGCAGAATACACCAATATCACGTATTTTTCTTCGACCCGTACTCTACAACTTTGGAGTATTTATAACTTATTCATTTCACCCTCATTTGTGTCAAGAAACGAACATATTTTCTTACAGAGACATTGTAGAAGCGTAAAATATATATTCATTGGTTTTCAACTATATAGAGAAATAATGTCTGGCATGGACAAATACAACTGGTCTATTTAGTATGTCATATGCCCAGATTTTGCATCGCATGAGCCACTCCGTTCTGTTAGACATTCGACAGTTGTTTTTTTCGCTTACGATGCCAAAATCAATGAGCCGATGTTACTCACTCATTTCGCTATGATCTGTTAGTTGGTACTCACTAAATAAATCTTCCATGGGATTGGGTGACTCATGACGAAGCATATGCAAACATTATTATCAACAATCAATCGTGGCTTGTATGCTTTAGCGCTTCAATGACGACACTTCAAGAAGAAAAGAACACACCTGCATTCATACAACCTCCACGAAAGCCCGTCCTACAACGATATCTTCTCATATTTTGTGTTGACAAAAATAATCTTAACGCCTATATTCGTCTTTCTTACAGCGAAAAACACACATGAAAATGTAATCGCGACTGCTAATCACGAAGTGGATAATTTAGGCTATTATTTGTCTAAAACCACGTATTGACCAAACGCAAAGTCGTTTGCCAGGAAATGCCATTTGTTTAGCGAGAAAGTGGTATAGCAGGTAGAATAATAGTTATATAGCACCGTGTAGTGTTAGTGCTAGACATTACTGAGCTCTTTAACCAACACATATACGTGAATCCTTAGCTTATTATTATGCGGAGTAGGAATCAACAAAATAGCTTGCATTATTATTCTAGACATAATTACCTACCCCTTCCGAGGCACATCGTATACTACAAGTACTACGAAAATTCATAAGGTATGATTACAGATTCCGAACACGAGTTTCGCTATATATAATGCCTGTAAATATCACTTACCACTTTCGTTGTATATTATGACGACATAGCATTTCGGTTTGGTGGTTGTTTGAGCCAGTCGGTTAATTTGGGATAAGTGACATTCATATATAATATACATCTTGGTGAGATGACTCTTGGAGTTTAAACGTCCCTTTAATTCGTAATAGTTCGTACAATAATGTAAGTATTCAGCTAGTGACGTTGGTAGAGACGTAAATGATCTATGCATTTAAACTACAGGCAGCTCTCAAAATACCGATCCCTGTTTCACGAATAAACTCCTCAAAACGATTGCATACATGAAGTTTACAATACCGATCCCTGTTCCACGAAATAAACTCCTCAAAACGATTGCATACATGAAGTTTACAATATAAAGCTCAAAACAATTAACATCAACTTAACAACAAAAGAAAAACGACAATCAAGTCAGCAACATGACCAGCAGCAAGGCTCGCACGCGCCTCACGCTGAGGCAGAAGAAGGAGATCCGTGCTCACTACAACGCGCACCCGAACTTGACTCGGCTTGAGCTCGGAGAGTGAGCGAGAGTCGCAAACAAGTTTACGCGGTCACTCGCAAAAACAACGCTGCACGACGTGCTATAGCAGACCGACGACGCAAGCAGCTCGCTCTCGCCGTCCCGCAAGTCATCCCATACGGCTCGCAGCCCGCGTTTGGAAGCGGAGCTCTTTGAGTGGATCGAGAAGTGTGAGCGGATTCGTGTCCCAGTCGTCACTGGTGCTGCCATCAGGCCGAAGGCAAAGATGATTCGCCGCGACCTCCTCCTCACATCCGACCTATCGAGCAGTTTGTCGACACAGCGCAGAGTTGTCACAGGAAACAGCAGCACGCACAATTTTTCATGTGCGTGGTACTCGTGCAACGCCGTAGTGTCATCCGAGAGTCTACCGTGCACCGACCTGTAGCAAGCATAGAGCAATAGCGTGTGTGAGTAAATCGCATGTTGACCATGCAAGCGTCAGTAGCGATAGCGATAGCAGCAATTACCAATGTCACGTACGCAGTGATGTCAGCCGCTGCAGCGAGCTGCGGCAGCTCGTCATGGATGCGCTCGACGTGGTGCGTTGCTGTGGTCGCGACATCTAGAAACTTGACGTCGTCGGCAACAAGTATGTCAAAGTCGAACATGTAAAGCGCGTAGGTCGCTCACAAGCCTTTTCGCCAGACGCACCATACTGCCGCCGTCGCAGTCATCTTATGAGCAGTCGCAGATATCGCTTATAGGTGGGACTGTGCGGACTGCGCGGTGTGCATCGTGAAGCTTTTGGGTTTGGTGAGTTGATCGCGCCAGCGTTGCTGCTGCCATGCACAAGCAGCAGCAACACTGGTCGTTCGTGACGATTCCGATTCGTTAGCTGTACTAACTTCAAACTGCCCTAGTTACTTGTATTGTTGCTGCTGACTGTGGTCGACTCGCTGCGATGCGGAAAGTGCGGCAGGTCTGTACCGCCTGCTGCGCCAGCCAGCAGCGATCGAGACGCGGTGCCAGGACGATGTGCATCTTTGCGCGGCACTTGTCCAGTGGATGCTGTGTTTCTTCTGGCTTCTGTTTCTGCTCAAGCGAGTAAATTATTTTGCGAGAACTGCCCGCCAAAAAATATGTATACTCACGATCTTGCATCTATCAATACCTTGTACAAACAGATATATAAAACAACTGTTAGGTGGTCGGTATTTTGAGAGTTGCCTGGATATCATTGATGTATTTTGGCTCTTGTGCAACGCCTATCATGAACCCCACTAAAACGTGTATACATATATTTCATTTAGCAGTTGGCAACAACCTCTGAGTACACGCCCGATGCACATATTTTCGATGCGCAAGGCTGCCTTAAACACCACCGCAAAGTTATGGTTTCACTTCTCGTGACCTAAAACATCATCGACATCAGCAAATATATATGCGTGTGCATTCGCAAGCGTACACACTTGGCTAGTGTACGCTAGGCAGCCCTCAAGGACAATAATACTTCGAATCGTAGTGATGAACTCACATAGACAAGCTGGAGATTTGTATAAATGTCGATAGCCTATTATAGATTGTCCTACTTTATATGTAGTTCTCATAGGTCGATACGTCTTAAACCTTGACTTGTCACTAAACTAATTGAACAGATACATGTATGTCTATATCGGTATACCTGAGTAACCTTGTTCTAATTTCGGGTACATGGTACAACAGTAATCATGAGCTCAACATGCGGACTATTACAAGCTAAATGCATAATATTCAGCCTGTGAAGTACCACTATGTAAACGCATTGTAGTTTATTTGTGCCAAAAGTGTTTGCGAACGCTATACAGTTACTGATCTCGAATTAATAAAACATATACTCATTTTAATAGTCCAATAGTACACAATAACTTGTCTGCATGCATGCTGTGTACTTAAGCGCGGCGAGCCAATATGTTCAGATGCGACAGCTACTGATCGTACCATTCATCACGTACCTTGTAAATGTGAATTACAACTACTGTTGGAATCATGGCACGTCGAGATAGCCGCTGCAAACTAACTATATATGTCATTTGCTACGATTAGAATGGCTAGTATAGACACGTAGCAACATATCAAAATTCACGTGCTATGATCGACAATACTAAGAATATTTGTGTTAGTACACTGCATATTTTCTGGTTCAAATCGAGATTTCCATATTTGAGGTATTCCAGTGTGAACAACGACATACAAATTCTTTATTTGTAGTGCTTGAGATGAACCGTCGACTGGGTGAACGGTAGACTGTTGTCATACTGCGAGAACCAACAAACCTGATAATTTGCTGGGAAAAATAACTCATCAACGCAGAAACGCTATTAAGCACATGGTTGACACAACAAATCTCTCGGCGACTTTCGAACATGTAAATTGACGCCAATACACCGTCATGCTAGCGAGATTTTCTAAGTTGCAAATATCTACAAGGACAGAGTTAAAGTACCCCACTTGCGATATATTTCCTGCATCTTGCGCATATTACCTACGCGGGAAAAATGAAAATATCAAAATGCGTAAATTGGTTTAAAATAACCAATAAGCAAGATATCACAAATCGCATTAGAAATTGTATGTCTTCGCGCTAATCAATTGTATTTGTACTTAGCATACTAGAGTATCGAATTTGTAAGGATTAGTGAAATGGGTTTCCTCCTTTGCAACGCGAGTTTTCTCTTTTTGGATTTTGATAACAATAGTATAGATTAACATTTTGCAGCGATATGATGAGAGTGTGGGACCTCCTCACCTTTTGTGCAACCCAAAGTCTCTATTATGCGCTCCGTATAGTATGCGCACATGCGATTCAGTTGATGATCGTATTCCGCGAAATATTTCCTTATAGGTTTTGAGTAAGATTGAATTATGTATAGCAAGATTGTAGGTACATACATAAGTAGAAACTGATATAGATAGATGTATAGATAGACTAGTGATACTTCGAGAGGGAGAGAGAGACAGTGGATACCTATATATGTTGAGTGTAACGTACGATACGAGGGTATGACTCGAAGGTCAAATGATTGTAATAGTCGAAGTTTCGTACGATTTGTTGTTGCTGTACTTGTATATCAGTGTTCCATATGGTAAACTACTGTAGTCAGAGACCGTACAGTAATAGTATATTGTACACGTATTCTAGACTTCTAAATAAGTTCTTTTGACATATATTCAGAGAGAAAAAGATACATAGAAAAAGATAGAAGTACAGACAGAGAGAAATCGAGATGGATATCAGATTGAGAGTGATAGCGAGAGAGAGAGAGAGTGCGAGAGTAGACTGAACGTTTACGTTTTATATATTATATACAGTTAAAGCCTCGAATCAACGAATGAGATAGTGACAGAGACAGAGACATATATATAGAGAGAAGGAGTAAAACGTCTAAAAGATACGCAGAGCTTAAGCATATGAAATATTCGCAGCAAAACTCCCTCGCATGTTTCTTTTTCTTTTCGGAGATATCTTCTGATTGATCCATGGACTTCCCATGGACATCAAACCATGTCATTTTTCAAAACAAACCCTGTAGTATTTCCGTTTTCCTCTACACAAATTTTTCATATATTAATACATTCAATAATAATATTTCGTAAACGCAGTTTTCAGAGGAAAACAGCTTTATAGAGATAGAGAGCGATAGTGCGAGTTTCTCGCTCGAATATTTAGTAGATAGATACATACATATTGAGATATATATACGATATGTACATATTTTTACAGAGAGAGAGAAAGCGAGAGATACACAGAGAGTACATTAAACGACCGCGTGACAAAAACGACCGAAATTTACGACTTGACTGTTGTGTGGATCCCGTAGTTGAAGTCGCAATACAATACAAACAACATCGACGACTTCTGGTGAGCACACAAGATCTTCTCACAACGCAAAAATCGGCGCGCGGCTTCTCGCTACAAAGAGCACCTCTGGACCACCACCACAACCGCCAATCTTCACCGCCAGCCAACAACAACGATGGTCGTCGCGCTTTCTGTGCAGCCAGCGCATGGGTATATCGTGTTGCTCGTCGTCGGCTTGATGTTCGTGAACACCTGGGCTGCCATGAAGGTCGGTGCGGCGCGCAAGAAATACAACATCCAATACCCGCAGGTACGTCAGCTGGTTCTGTTTGCCACGCCGGACTTGCAATAAGATGATGGATGTACTGGCGAATATGGGTGAGTGCATCGCGGTCACTAAAGCGCACTGTGCTTGTACCTATGTCTATCGAATCCGAATGCCAACGGAGCAGATGTACGCCGAACAGAGCGACAAACACGCCAAGTCGTTCAACTGCGTCCAGCGTGCGCACCAGAACTTGCTCGAGAACATCCCCATGTTCCTCGCTCTGCTGTTCACGTCCGCGTACGTTGCTCGTGGCGACAACAATAGCTTTGCTTCATGACATGACATGCACAACTCATTGTGATTGCTTACCTATACTGTACTGTAAATGGCTATACAGGATCCTCCGTCCGCAGATTGCAGCGATCGCTGGCCTCGTGCGCATCTTTGGGTTCATTGTGTACGTGAGTGGCTATGCGACTGGCCACCCAAACAAGCGCAACCAAGGCGCATTTGGTACGTTCTGTCTGCTCTGCGCGTGTATGGATGCTGCTTCGCTCTGTGTGATATCACACTACAACGCATCAGCACTGATACGGGCAATGCGCTGTGGCTGTCTGTATGCTACGACTAGGCTACCTCGGTCTGCTGGCGTCGCTGGGTTTGACCATTGAAGTGGGCCTGCGCCTCCTTGAGCTCATTTGAGTGCCTTCCTGCTACCACGTCTTGCACAACTGGCCGAGACGCGCGCATCGTCGAGGCTCGTTGACGATACGACGCGTTTTCAAGTGCATGTTGCTTGACTGCGTGTGATCGCAGTACTTGTAGTGAGTCGATAGAAGTGCTGCACCTACACATTTACGCATCGATTCGTTTGTCTCTTGTGAATTTATATACTGTTGTTGCTGTACAGTAGATGCACTAAAAGCACTCAACTACACGAAAGACAGTGTAGTAGATACATTCGGACGCCACGTAGACATGCACTTTAACGTCGGTCCTCTCCGTAATGGTACTTGGTGTACGACACGCGACTGCAACAGCCAAACAGCATGAGCGAGTCACCTACTCGATGTTGACACTCGCTTGGTCCATTTAGTCATGCACTCGATGTCGAAGTTGTATCAGATTCGTGTTGATTGGCTGGAGCGATTATTTACTAACATTATATCAGATGTCTTTTTTTGCGATCTCTCTGTTTACCGGTATTGATTCAACACGACAGCCACACGTCGCAACCAGCCGCTTGTGCTTGTTGCGACTTCGACATCGAAGTTGGCATTCCCGCTTTCGCTCCACTCGCCTCCAAGCACCACCTCCTCGCCGCTCAAGCGCTCTCTCGCCAGCAGCAGCAGCAAACACAAAATCGACGATGAGCCACATTTTGCACGCCGTGGCGAGCGCTGTTGGCGCAACGACGTCAGTCGTGCCGGTGCGCCGCGCGCTGCTCTCGGTCTCGGACAAGACGGGTGTCGTCGACCTCGCAAAGTTGCTCGCACAGCACGGCGTCGAGCTGCTGTCGACTGGCGGGACTGCGAAAGCGCTGCGGGACGCAAACCTCCCAGTCATCGACGTGTCCGAGTACACGGGCGCACCGGAGATGATGGACGGCCGCGTGAAGACGCTCCACCCCAAGATCCACGGCGGGCTGCTCGGTGTCCGGGGCAACGCGCAGCACGAGCAGGACATGACGACCAACGGCGTCAAGCCGATCGATCTCGTGATCCTCAACCTGTATGCATTCGACGCGGCAGTCGCTACGGGCGCGAACTTTGACACGTGCATTGAGAACATCGACATTGGTGGTCCATCGATGTTGCGGTCGTCGGCAAAGAACCACAAGTCCGTTGTGATCTGCACGAGTCCGTCGCAATATCCCGAACTGATCGCTGAACTCACAAACAACAGCGAATTTGGCACGACGATCGAATTTCGACGCAAGTGCGCAGCAGCAGCATTTGCACTCTCTGCGTCGTACGACTCGTCGATCTCGTCGTGGCTGAATGGACAACTGGGCGACGTCGCACCGACCGTCACGCGCGTCTACAAGAACGAACTGACGCTCAAGTATGGCTGCAACCCGCACCAGAAGCCTGCATCGATTTTGAGCTTAGCAGGCGCGAAACTGCCATTCAAAGTGCTCAACGGTACGCCCGGGTACATCAACTTGCTCGACGCTGCGAACGCATATCAGCTCGTCCGCGAACTCCGGATCGCACTGAAGCTTCCGGCAGCAGCGTCGTTCAAGCACGTGAGCCCTGCTGGCGCTGCCGTTGCTGTGGACCTCGACAGTAGCTTGCACGCGGCGTACGAAGTTGGGAACGTGACGCTCACGCCGCTGTCGCTTGCGTACTTGCGCGCGCGGAACGCCGATCCGTTGTCGTCGTTTGGCGACTTTGTTGCAGTCAGCGACATTGTCGACGAAGCAACTGCGAAGATTTTGAAGCGCGAAGTGAGTGACGGGATCATCGCACCAGGCTACGAGCCCGCGGCGTTGGAGATTTTGAAAGCGAAGAAGAGCGGTGGGTTCATCGTGCTGGAGGCCGACCCGTTGTTTGAGCTCCCAGCGGTCGAGTACCGGGAAGTTGCGGGCATCACGTTTGCCCAGAAGCGCAATGACGTGATCTTCACAGAAGAGCACCTCGCAAACGTCCAGACGACTGGTGCTGGTGAGTTGACCGCAGCACAGAAGCGCGACTTGATCCTCGCTGCGATCACGCTTAAGTTTACGCAATCGAACTCGGTCGGGTACGCAAAGGACGGGCAGATGATCGGCGTCGGCGCCGGCCAGCAATCGCGCGTCGACTGCATCAAGCTCGCAGGGCGCAAGGTCGCTGTGTGGCAACTCCGTCAGCACCCAAAAGTCCAAGCTTTGGCGTTCAAGAGCTCCGTGAAGCGCCAAGAGCGCGTGAATGCGCGCGTGCGGTACATTGAAGGCGACATGGCGCCAGCAGAGCTCGCAACGTTCCACGCACAGTTTGACGTCGTGCCCGAGCCGTTGACGGCGGACGAGAAGGACGCGTTCCTAAAAACGTTGGATGGCGTCAGTCTCGCGTCGGACGCATTCTTCCCATTCCGTGACTCGATCGACCATGCGACGAAGCTCGGTGTGAAGTTTATTACGCAACCCGGTGGGAGCAACCGCGACAGCGACGTCAAAGCTGCGTGCGATGAGTTTGGGATCACGATGGCGTTCTCGAACCTGCGGCTGTTCCACCACTAAGTAGGAAGAGACGCGAAGTGTAAGAGCGAGTGTGGGTAGTGTGTGCGTGTGTCGCCTCCGTCACGTTGTTGTACGCAAGCGACACGAGGCAGCAGCCACTGTAGGTAGCATCACGTCAGCATACGTGACGATTTCACTTGTGCATTGTATGCAAACACGATTGCTCGTTCATACTCACGTCATTCGTCTGTTAGTATCTGCCGCTTTTTCAAATCTACACACCCATACGTGACCGAGCGCGTACATGTACTACACAGTATGTATTTGGAAGTGCATTACACATTCGTCCTGCTTTGGGCTGTCTCTCGCTCTCGCTCTCGCTTTCTCTCTATATGTTGTTGTACCTTGTGCTCATACTATCGTCTGCCTCCTGCTTGCATCGCCCACCATTCATTCTCTCTCACTCTCTCACTTACAGACTCACTGACTCTTGGTCTTCCCCGCTTTCGTCACCTTGTTTTTGTTCTTCTTGTTCATGAACGCAAAGTAGATGCTCGAGCCACCGACGAGGACGCTAAAGAGTAAGCCCCAGCCAATCTTGACGGCGAGTGGAAACGGCGCCGTGAACATCCCGCGGCCGTGCTTGACGATCACGCAGACTTCGGTCGTGACGACGATCACACCGAGCCACGCGCGCGGTCCGAGTTTCTTCACCGGCACTTTCTCGTGCTGCTCGCTCGTGTTCACGTGCATCGTAAACGTCGAAAACACATAATATTCTGCGACTGCGTAGCTCCCCGCCGTGTACCAAATCAATAGTCGATAGACATTCAACATACTCGATGCGGGGACCCACAGCACGGTCTTGAGGAAGAACGAGTTGAGCATCATGACCGACAAGATCGTGACCATCGACATGACGCGCCAGAAGCGATCGGCCGACCGGAAGATCTTCCAGTCGTACGCGAGCCAGTACGCGGGCGTGAACTGCGCAAGCGCACGTCGAGCTTTCCCACGCAAGTTTGGGATCTTGCGGATGCCGACCCAGTTGAACTTTTGCATCTCGTACCACCGACAGATCTTCATGCCCAACCAGATGCCGGCTGCGTTGCACGTAAACACGTCCAGAAACAGATGGTCCCACCAACATTCGTTGAAGTTTGCGAGCCAGTGACGGAATGTCATCTCGTAGATCTCAAACATGACGCTCAAAACCCAACAGATGCTGTAACTCCGAACCATCAATGCGCCGACGATCCAACCGAAAAAGTGCATGATCACAAATCGATCGAGCACCGTGTTCTTCACGTTGATAAAGTGCGACTCTGGGTTCTCTGGCGTGTAGATCCGACAATCGGACGCGTACGAATCTTCTGGGAGTTCGACACCGAGCGTCGGGTCAAAGATCGTCATAAACTGCCGCGCGTCGTCCGTGCGTAAAAACAACATCGTGATCAGCCACATCTCGTACAGGATGAAACAACCAGTCAGTAAGCGCCAGACGATCGGGTGTGGTCGCACAAAGTGACCGTCTGGCAACTGCAGCGTGCAGTACGTGAGAAAGAACACGGCCGCGTACTTGGCGCCGCGCTTTGCGTCGGCGGCGCGCTGCGCAGCAGGGTCGTCAAACACGACCGGCGTCTCGTGGAACGCGGCGTAGACGATCCAGAGCATCAGCATGAAGCCGATCGTGAGCGTATGCGGGTTGCTCGTCCACTCGCTCTCGTTCTCGTCGTCGACAGCAACGGTCTCCTCGAAGCTCCACTTGCGGTTCTGGTAGTTGCGGCTGCTGCCCGTGCGGTGCATGCTGTCGTCGTCGTCCTTCGTATTGTTGCTGCTGCTGCCACCAGTGGCACTTTGTTTCGCGCGCGCGAGCTCGTTGCCGTAGACAGCGAGGTCCGAGCCCTTGCGCATGCGCAGCACTTGGCGCTGCTGTGCTTCTGCGAGCAAGTCGTTCACGTCGTCCAGCAACTCGGTCACGTCGCCATAGCGCTTCTCGTCGTCCGAGGACGCGAGGCCGTTGTCGCGGTTTGCCATGCTGTTGTTGTTGCGCCAATTGATGTCCGCGCTTGTCCACGCGCAACTTGTTGGATCGCAATCGAGAAATGTCCTTTGGATCACCTCTCGTTGTGGCTGTGGATTTGCGTTGGCTGAATGAAAGCGTTGGACTTTCTCAGCACCACATTGGTGTCGTTTACTGTACTTGCAGCATACAATCGGCTTGATGATGTGTTTGTCGAACTAATGTGTCCGAAAAATGATGGATAAATTTGCACGAAAGAATGACATGGTAGCTCAAACGTGCGCCACACGAGTGACATGTACGACAGAACTCTCATGTTAGTGACTTTTTGATTTGTTAGTGGCATGTTCGCAACAACAGCACATGCAAAACGGTGAAAGTAACCACGACAATGACGAAGCGCTCGCGATGGGACTCGGACTCGGACGACGATGCTGCTAGCAGCAAGCGTGACAAGACACAGCAACAGTCGAAGCGCAACTTCGATAGCAGCAGCAGCATACACAAGAAACACAGCGTGCACGACAGCAGCAGTAACTCGCCCATTCGACAGCAGCAATCGCAATCGCAATCAGCACACAACAATGGCGGACGTGACGACAACAGCGATGCAGTTGCAGACAAGCAGCACACTGCTGGCACCACCACTGACGCCGACCCACAGCAACAGCCACTATCTCCTGCATCTGAAGAGCAGCACAACTTTTACCTCCATGGCTGCCGCAGCGTCGATTGCTACGCGCGCATTGGCAAAATCGACGAAGGCACGTACGGCGTCGTGTCGAAAGCACGCGACAAGGTCACGGGCGATATCGTGGCGCTCAAGCAAGTCAAGATGAGCGCCGACGTGTGTCACGAAGGCTTTCCGGTCACGGCGCTGCGCGAAACGAACGTGCTGCTGGCGCTCCACCACCCAAACATCGTCGCTGTGCGGGAAATGGTCGTCGGCTCGTCGCCGGACAAGATCTTCATGGTCATGGACTACGCCGAGCACGACCTCAAGAGTGTCATGGAGCACAAGCTGACGCAGCCGCTGCTGCAATCCGAAGTCAAGTACTTGCTCCAGTCGCTGCTGCGCGCCGTCGCGTACATGCACGAGCGCTGGTACGTCCATCGCGACCTCAAGACGAGCAACTTGCTGTACGACCGCGACGGTCGCTTGCGCGTGTGCGACTTTGGCATGGCGCGCAAGTACGGCTCGCCGCTGCGCAACTACACGCAGCTCGTCGTGACGCTGTGGTACCGCGCACCGGAGCTCCTGCTTGGCGCAACGACGTACTCGACCGCAGTCGACATGTGGTCGGTCGGCTGCATCTTTGGTGAGCTCCTGCTGCTGGCGCCACTGCTGCCGGGTCGCGGCGAGCTCGACCAGATCGAGCGAATCTTCCAGCTGCTTGGCGCACCGACCGATGCGACGTGGCCGACGCTCGCGCAGATGTGTCCAAGTGCCGCGAACGTGCGCTGGAGCAAGTACCCCAAGCAAACTAAGCTACGCGACAAGTTTCCATTGGCAGCTGCTGCGTTCGCTGGCGGCGGCAGCGGCAGTCGAGGGACGTGCGCGCTCTCGAATGCTGGCATGGACTTGCTTTCTCAATTGCTGGCGTGTGACCCTGCGCAGCGGATCTCAGCGCACGATGCGCTCGCACATGCGTACTTTCAAGAAGCTCCGTTACCCGCCGAGCAGTCAGCGATGCCGACATTCGCATAGTAGTGAAGAGCCATTGTGTATTGAGAGCGAGGAACGTCGAACTATAGAGCTCATGCAACCAACAATCAGATCAAAACAAATGGAAAAGAGCACGAATGAATCGACTGTGTCACTACGAGACAAGACAGACGAAGCTGTAGCGGTGTCTACTGTGTCGCGTCCTGCTGCTTGTTGCAGTCCTTCGACTTGTGAATCAGCGTCTTGCCGAGGTCGACGTAAAAGTCCACGAGCGCCCGCAAATCCGCAATCTCAATAAACTCGCGCGCACAATGCGCATCCGTGATGCTCCCAGCACCAACGAGGTACGCACGACCAGTAAAGTCAAAGTACGGAATGTCGGTGTTGAACGACGCAATGTCAGTCTCGTAACCGTCGACGACCGACAAGTGCACGGGTGCGTTCGACGAGTACAACTCGACGTCGACGCGGCCTGCAACAATGTGCTGTCGAGCAACCACAAGAGTCAGTTTCAGTTCGCATCGAGCCAGTTTGTTTCTTCTTACAGACAAACAAACGTACGTGGACACGGTCGAGGATTGCGTCGGGTGGCGTCGTGAGGCGAAACATGAGCATCGCGGACGCAAAGTCCGGGATCGCATTCGCTGCTTGACCGCCGCTGATCATGCCAATGTTGAGCGTCGTGTCGCCCAGATCGTCCGACTGTGGCCACTGCGCGTGCTTGAGGTCGTGGAGGACGTCAATGAGTGGATCGATCGCCGAGTCGCCCAAGTGCGGGTACCCACTATGGGCTGCAGCGCCTTTGCGCGACAACCGGAGCTTCAGGATGCCTTTCTGGAGCTTGATCATCTTCAACGACGTCGGTTCGCCCACGACCAAGTGCTGTGGCATTAACCCCAACGCATTTGCTGTCTTCATGCCGCTATGGTCGGTCTCCTCTGACACGACGTACAGTAATCCGACGTCGTCGCCATAGCCAGCGTCGACCAATCGCTGCGCTGCGACCATCTGCGCGGCAACGAGGCCCTTCGCATCGCACGAGCCGCGACCAAACAGCGTCGTGCCGTCCGTCCGCGCCGGCAAGAACGGCGGGACGGTGTCCATGTGCGAGTTGAACAGCAGCAGCGGCTGTTTCGAGCCGTTGCGACTCGCATACACATTGAACCGCTCGGCTTGGACCGCAGCATCCGACTGTGGCGCCACGGCCTGGCGCTCGACGTGCCACCCGTGCGTCTTGAACCAGTCTGCAAGCGCCTGGCCGACTGCCAGTTCGTCACCGGACGTCGATTCGATGTTCATGAGCCCACACGCAAGCGCCAACACGTCGTCGCTGTTTGCGTCCGCGAGCTTCGCTGCCGCTGCGAGCTGCATCGCGTGCTCTTTCGATACGTGTGGCGAATCTTCGGCGTCCGTAGACGCAGCTGTACTGCCGTTGCCTTCGTTGGTCGCTGCTGCTGTCGTGGCAGCGCTCGTGCGGCGCCACTTGCCATTCACGCACGTCGCTTTCACGACGCTGCTGCCGTTCGCGCCAAAGACGAACGCGCCAAGCAGCGACGTCGGTGTTGCAAACTTGAGCTGCTCTTCGTGCAGATCCAGCAATGCAAAGTCAGCTTCGTAGCCTTGTGCGATCTTGCCCTGTAGGTTTGCCAGAGAGCATCTATTAGTCGACCAGCAGCCAAACAGCTTGTCAGACAAGACGCAAGTCTACACAACAAAGCAACGCACGACGTGGAGGTTGAGCGACGCTGCGCCATTCGTCGTTGCGTACTGGAACAGCAGCTTCGCAATGTCCGTTTCGTTAGTTGCATCGACACACACGCCGCGGCGGCTCTCGCGCAAGCGATGGCCGTACTCGAGCCATCGCATCTCTTCGCACATGTCGATGCGCGCATTGCAGTCCGTTCCGAGACAAATGCGATCCAAGCAACTCGCAATCGCTGGGAATCCGTCACCGAGGTTGCCCTGTCGCATAGAGCAGCAACCCATTAGTGCCGACAGAGCTTTTTACGATGCATAAAGCGTATCGAGCGGTACCTCGGTGAGTGGACAGATGCAGACGTTGCCGCTACGGTCGACAAACGCTCGCAACTCGGCTGCGTCAGTCCACGTACAGTGCACGGCCGTGAAGTTGCTGTCGACCTTGAGATGCTGCAACAGCAGCGCCATCGGCGTCGCACCATCGTGCGCAGCTTTGCAGTCGTCGACCTCTTTTGTCTATAGCGTGTAGCAACCAATCGGTAGTGAGTCACTGACTCTACGACTCTAGAAAACTGTCGACAGCACGACGCACCTGCTCCTCCAAGTGGATGTGAAACACGAGACCGCGCTCAACGCTCGCTTCGTGGAGCTGGACGATGTCCGCAAGCTCAACGGCGCGCATCGAGTGCGCAACGACCCCGAGCGTCTGCGTAGATGCAAGAGTTGGTGCGAGCGCGTCCATCTGGCGCCAGTACTCGTCGTGCGACGCAACGTGGAAGCGCTGCTGTGATTCCGACAGCGGTGCACGGCGAAAGCCACCGTGTTCGTAGAATGCATTCAACAATACGATGCGAATGCCAACGTCCCGCGCAGCTTGGAGCACGACAGCGTCGTACGCAAAGCGATTGTTGCTGCCGTCGCCTTCGTGCGGCTGCGCGTGGTGAAAGTAGTGGAACTCCCCGACGCTCGTGATCCCAGCGTCGAGCATCTCACTAAAACATTGCTTGGACAAGTCATAGAGCTGCGCGTGCGTCATGTTGCCCACGAGTGCGTACATCTCTTCACGCCACGTCCAGAAGCTGCTCTGGCCATGGGCGTTCTTTGGGTACGTCTCCCCGAGACCGCGCAAGCCGCGCTGGAACGCGTGCGAGTGCGCATTCACCATCCCCGGGACGAGTGCATGACCCGGTAGTGCAATACAGTCGCTGTTGTTGTCGTGCTTGTCAGCAGCGGGCGTGACTGCGTATACGCGTCCATCGCTGCTGATGTGCACATGCTTGTCGGACTCAAAGCAATCGCCGGTCCACGTGAGCTCTGGTGCGAGCGTGTACGGCTTGCCCGCGTGCGTGTCGATGCCGTGCTGCTGTAAGAGACGGTCCATGATCGTAGATCGAAGTGGTTCGTGCGATGTGCGTGCCGAAAGCGATGAGGATGACTGCGATGCGAACGAGCGCCGAATTGCAAATGAGCGGCTAGTGCAGCGCGAGGTGGTCGTGGCAGCAGGTGCAAGTGCCAATGCAAGCGCACGGTGGCAGATTTGATGTGCCGTGCGAAGCATTCACAGAGAATCCCCGAGTGCGGATGCACATGCACATGGAGGAGGAGGCCGTTGCAGGTCGATTAGATGGAAAGTGGAGCTGATGAGTTTGAAATGACGTTTGTTGAAGTTGTCGAAACAATATATTTTGAAAATAAGCAATCTCGTAAATTTAAGTTCGACAAATCTGTGTTGAAGCACATCGCGATCAAGAAAGTCGCAACTCGCATCTCGAGACGTCAACGGTGAATTACCGACGCCGACGTGGACATCACGGATGTTGCGCAAAGCTACAGCCGACGTCGTGGTCGTTGGTGCTGGCGTCGCGGGCTGCTCGGCGTTCTACCACCTCGCGAAGCTCAACCGCCGCAACCGTGCATTCAAGCCAGTCCTCGTCGACGCACTCCCGCCGCTCTCACTCACGAGGTACCGCAGTGCGCGATCTACGTTTATGTGTACTGATCGACAGTCATACTCTCGTATGCGCCACACAAATGCCACACCACTGACTGTCTGTCCTCTCTCGCTACTGTTCATGCATCAGTGCAAATGGATCGTTCAGCTACCGCAACTGGTTCCCAAGCGACGACGAAGCACCGATGCGTGCGCTCGTGACGCAGTCGATCGACGAGCTCGACGACATTGCGCGCGCGTCGGACAATATGATCGAGCTGAACCGCAACGGGTACCTGTTTGTCACGCGTGACGCAACGAAAGCGCACGAATTCGAACGTCTGGGCGCCAAGCTCGCAGCAAATGGCGGCGGCGCATTGCGCATCCATCGCGACGCAGCAGCGTTGTGCGACAGCTACCGACCATCGCCCAGACGCATTGCGTTCGACTTCGACGGCTCGGATTTGCTGCTGGGCATCGATACGATCGCACAGGCGTTCCCAACGCTCGCACAGTCGACTGCAATCGCTGCGCTCCACGTCCGACGCTGCGGGTCGATGAACCCATTCAAGCTCGTACGTTTTGTGTATGTTGACGTATACAAAGCAACACGTGATGTATACGATACCTGACGACCTATACACACTCGCTGGGTGTCTACAGGGCAACTACGAGCTGACGAAAGCGCTCGAGTACTGCCCACAGGCGGAAATCGTCCGTGGCCACGTGACGGACGTTGCAGCAGTCGGTGGTCGCATCCAGAGCGTCCGGGTCGAGTCGGCGAGTGGCGAATCGCACGATGTTGCAACACCGAACGTCGTGTTTGCGACAGGACCGTTGGTTAACGACACGCTCGCGTTATTGCGACAGCGCAACCTCTCGAGCTTTGACGTCCCGATCTTGAACGAACTGCACGCACGCGCTGTGTTTGACGACGTCGAGCAGCTGCTGCCAGCGACGATGCCTCTGACGTTTGATTCCGATCCGATTGGGCACTTGGACGTACGTGGATTGTTGTTGCTGAAGCTGATTGGTTAATGCTGCTGTACTGACTTTCTCTCTCTCTCTCTCTCTCTCTCTCTCAGTTTTCAGACGCAGAGCGCGTCGAGTACGCCAGTAGTCCGTCCACTGCGCGAATGCTCGAAGCGTATCCTGCAGGTGCGTCTGTTCAACAACACACGCTCTGTCGATTACAGTATACAATGTATTGTGAATTGACGTCCTCGACTGACACTTCTACTGAAATTGTATGCACGACACTGTCGTCGCTGCATCGAAAGGCGTCCACGTGCGACCGTACGTGAACAACAAAGCGATGTGCGTATGGACGTACGACATTGCGCCCGTCGCGGCCACGTACCCAGTCGAAGACCTGTTGGATTTACGGTACGTTTGCGTTTTCTACTGTCGATGATCTGTACTTTTCTCTCTTACGCACTTGCGCATCTCTCTCTTGCGCGTAGGTTCCCCGAGACGTGTCTGCGTGGCTTGACGAAACTCCTGCCACAGATGCGCGCGTACGTCGATGACCCGCAAGTTCGCAGTTCGTTCAAAGTCAACGGTGGGTACTATTGCAAGACGCTGGACAACATGCCGTTGATCGGCCCGATGCCACACACAGTCGACGGTGTGTTCCTCCAAGCAGCAATGTCGGGCGTCGGCCTCATGTCGAGCGGTGCGTCCGGTCAGTTGCTGGCGGCGCACGTCATGAACGAGCCACCGCAGGCGCCACGTCTCGCAGAGTTTGCACATGCGTTCCTCCCGAGTCGCTTTGACGACGACGCGTACGTCGCGTCGCTTGCAGGCGACCGCAGCCGCATGGGACAAGTCTAATCATGCTTGGCAGGCGATCGCGACAGTGCGATAGAGAGAGTGTACGCAAAAGAGAGAGAGAGAGAGAGAGAGAGAGAGAGAGAGAGAGAGAGAGA